>MJUT01022752.1:484408-498796 GCA_002080005.1 Gigantidas platifrons
TCTTCATGTGACGTCACTCAGTCGTATCATGTTGGTTGAATAAATAACATGTATCTGACTCTTCCCAACATCATGCCCGTTTGGTTATGTTTTAATATAAGATCAACTGCAATACAATGTTTATAATCGTATATTGTTCTAATTTTTTTTCTTAATATTCCCATCCAATGTTGCATTTTCATAAAACAATGAGTTTATTTGTATCGGGAGGGGGGAGGGTCTAGGTATAATTTCATCTTGGAGAATTTCATGGTTTACGTGATTGGCCGTATAGTTTAAATAACTGTCAGTTTTAACTCATTTTATGCGTTTTTTTTCTTTTCTTTTTTTGTCCCCAATGCTGTCGTACTTTCCCGTGTTTTTCGAGGTCACTGGTCGATGTGTTGACAAGGGTAATTACACAAAAAAATTCTTCTCACATATTCCCTTTTAATTTCGTTAGTGCAATAAAATGCTGAACATGAAGTCATAATGATTTTGTAAATATCAAAAGAAAAATATACGACATTATTTTACGATTTACATAATTTTTAATGATAAAATTGCAACTGATCAATGCTGATATAATATACGATACCGGCACTAATACGTCACAGCTCTTTCGGAAGAGCTTTAATTTTAAGTATAATCCGAGAATGAATTATGTCCCTTGTCTTCTCACATTCTACACTCTAGAGTGTTGAAAAATGGCGACCCCCATTGTTTGGTACAACAGGCAACTTCAATCACCAAATTCTACCTTACGGTATATTATTTTTAACATTCATCAACACAAATGTCTTTTAGTTAATGTCATTTAAATATTCTCGCTAACTTGTTAAGACCATGGAGTTTTCCTTTAACATGTTCCTGTATATGTTTCACAAGTACATAGCAAAAATATTTTTAATTTAGTTATGATTACATAACATAGTGGTAAAACATGAATAATTTGTCATCTATCACTCTAGGGTTAGGGCTATGCTGTCTAATGCCACTTTCAACAATATTTCAAATTATATCGTGGCAGTTCGTTTTACTGATGGAGGAAACTGCAGTACCCGGAGAAAACCATCGACCTGCCGCAAGTCACAATGTATAACAATACTTACATTGGTCTGATATATTATATCAGAATTATTTCTGTACCTCTTTAAGATGTCATTCATGAGAAATTAACTTTTTTTATCTCGAGATTTAACTCTAAAAGGTAAACAAGCTACAAGTCCCTTTTATATTAATAATGCTTTTAAATGTAATCAGTAAAGAAATGTTAGTAAATACAAGTGGTCAGTCAGGACTTAAACTTTCATATAGCAGAAATTTTTTAAGGATTATTAATAAGAGAAAGTGACTTGTAGCAAGTCTAGGGTCAAAATCAAACTTGACCTATATCTTATTATAATAAAAGATTATTTGATCAACACCACTTTCAGCAATATTTCAGCTATATCATGGCGACCAGTTTTAGTGGTGGAAGAAGCAGGAGTACCCGGAGATAACCACCCACCATGGGCAAGCAACTCGTAAACTTTATCACTGGCAGTTGAGAGTTGAGGCACCCATTTTTTTAATTTACAAAACCAAGCGCAAACTCACGCCATATTGGTGATAGGCTTGTATGAGTTGTTAGGTAATCCAACTACCTAACATATTGAGCCACTCGGGCACTTAGTATAATAAATAATCAGGTCATATGAATTATGTTTTATGTTGTTTTTGGATGGAATTTGCTCATCTCAACAAACAGGTTGATTTACTGTTACAAAACCGGTGTGCATTTATAGTTTTGCTTGTTTGTATAATTTCAGTAAAATAAATATGGCCTAATCCTCTTAAGTCACTGTGTACACATGAGGTGTCAGTAAGTACAGAGACACAGAAAGATATACTGTCACTTAGTACATTAATACTTACCAAGTACATATAGGTCATCTTTAACTAGAATTTCTAACAGTAAACTTTCATATTGCTTTAGTCTACAAAATAAATAATAATTCACATTATTTTTTTAATGGATATGCCCAATATTCAATTCTTAGTTTACATTTTAAGATTGGAGTCAAGGTACATTTTTGTATATAGGTAATCTGACACTATTACAAAGAAAACAAGGTGTTTATCTTCTCAACAAGAAAAATGCATACAAGACAACTACATTTGTACATGAAAAAAGTATATATACAATTGTATATCCCGTTCATGGCGAGGTGTACTCGATACAACATACGTGATAAAGTTTGTCAGTGACTTGCGACAGGTCGGTGATTTTCTCCAGATACTCCTGAAATATTGTTGAAAGTGGTGTTAAACACCATAAACCAACCATCCTGAAAAAAAGTATAAACAGATACAAATGTAATTTGTGACTCTTTTTTTTCTTTACTATTTTCTTAATAATAGGATGTGAGATCCCAGACAAAATACTTATTTTATTGCAAGCTTTACAGTCTTATGATCTATTATTTATTCAAGTCTGAATTGTGTTAACCTGAAGATTATCAAAAAACATGTAAACCTTGGCTTATTCCATTGTGTGAAAACTATTGAAATACTCCTTTATTTAATGAGTAAGGATATATTATCCCCCTTATATCAAGTAATTTTTGTTGGCTTATACATCTCTATTGTGGAGGGGGGGGGAAAGTGTGGACACAGTGGATGTCTTTTTTCTTTGTGCACATCATAAAGCTAAAGACAAATTTGTGTGGCAGAATGGTCAGAGGCCTAACACAACAGAATTGTATATATATTAGGTTCAGGTCCTAATACCACAACTGTTAAAGTTTCCCAGACATCTGCCCAAGGTGAGGGATTTAACCCTCAGTTCATTACATGTATTATCTGTCTGGCCTTTCTTCTCCCCAATACAGTATGAGTCTGGTAGTCACCCCATAGTTGAAAAAATGCTGAAAAGTGGCAATGAACAGACCCCCACTAACAATAACCCTATTAGCATCTGACAGATCCATGTACAGACATGCACATGTTGTTTTAATGAAACTGGTAAAATAAAACAGGCATGCATATATAAAATACACATTTCCATTCTTTAAACTTGACTCTCTTACAAATTCAATAGTTGAATGGCACTTATATTTTTTAATAGGGATTTAACACAATCCTACACCTGCAATTTTTTTTCCTTAATATGCATTACATATTATATACATGTTCAAATAACAGACTGTTATTTCATATGATATAAGGTTGTGTGCATGAAGTTAAAATACTAGACATATACAATATATGTACATTGTCGGTAAATATAAAATTTATTTGTACGAGCTTTAGAAACAGGCAGAATAGCAAGCCTTTGGCAAGCTTTCTCAGGCCTGTTTCGCAGCGAGTACAAATTAATTTTATATTTAACGACAATGTACAAAATGTACGTATTTAGTGTTTATCCTGCAATGTCAAAAAAGTCGGAAAACTTGTCAGATTTAAACAAAAACGACAGAAACAAGCGTCATTCCTCGCCTTTCATAAATATTGTCAGGGGTGTCTTCTTCACAATCTGTGTTACATTTGTACCAGTTTCTTACTTGTCTGCACCCTCCGCTCTACATAGCAGGGATTACCCTTGGATTTCATGTTGATGGGCCCTTAGGCCGGGGGTCTGGGGGCCGCTCAGGCCCCCAGTGGGATCAAGGGGCAATGCTGCCTGTTCTTAGGGAAAACACTGAAAGCCCCCCCTCCGAAAATGGATTTAACAGAATTGAAACACCTTCAGATGCTTATCCTGAGACCTATTTCGCTGACAGTTCACTTGGTCTTGATCCATACTTTAACTAAGGAATTAATTGCCTGTAATCCATTATTAACCAGAAAAAATTTGAATTAAATATCAGAGGCATGTTGAAATATGAAACTAAAATTTAGTCATGTCAGTAATGGAAATGACTCAAAAACGGAAGTTTTAATTTTATCAATTTTGCATTTTTATTTAAAAATTAGGTACCCGTTATTCCTATTGAATTCAACTTTTCGTCGATTTAAAACTGGGATAAAAAATATTTTCCCAGATTGCCGACGATTACTACAAGAAATACGTAATAAAACAACCCGTGAAAAATCGTTACTTGACAGAATCCGATCAGAATTTTACTTGAGAAAAAGTAACCAATCATAATTTTTTATACGGAAGTTCAAGGTTATTGTAAACTGGTTCCCGCTAGTATACTACTATTATACGAAAAACGAACGAGACATGGTAGTCAGCCAAGAACCAGCAATGGGATTCTCTCAAAATAATTTTTCACTAGAGACATCGGAAAGTAAGCGAGTTCAATTTCTTGCTGCAGCTACCGCTCATGACACAAAATGACTGTGGCATTTCAGACAATTCAGCGGCGGTCTGACGCGTTTTCATTCTTTAAGTGCGGCATCTCCGATAATAACGCGTCAATGCCGCGAATCCGCAGCCCAGACTGATCCCTGCATAGCTACAGGGTACCAGGAGATGTTATTTGTCTATTATACAAATAACATAAAAATTTATTTGTCACCTTTATTCATATAGTAAAAACACACATTGCAGGATAAATTGTACCATAAAGAAGAATAAATAAATGGAGACTAAAATATGAAACTGCAGGAAGTTGGGCACGATTTCAATTTCCCTTTAAATATTATTGGGTCAAAACAATATTATTTTATTTTCAATGTACACAATGTATACCATAACATAAAAGACACACAATTGTTTGACTTGCTTTTCAGTGTATACTCAACTTGCATAACCTGATTTGGGTCAGTTTATGCTTTTCATAAACCGCTTTGTAGTTTATTAAGCAGCGTAAACTGACCCAAACCAGGTTACATGTATATCGTATAACCTGTTCAACAATTTCAAATATTCCTTATAATTTAATTTTTTCAACAAAATTTAATGATTCCTCGATTTTAATTATGATTATTTCATGAGACTATTTGAATTTGTCGTTGGCGACGTCACAAATTAATACCAACCCAGGTTATCGAGTATAACCAAAATTTTCTCCAGGCGAATTAGCCAATCAGATTGAAATATTCAAATCAAATTAAATTATATATATACGTACAGTGAAACCTGTCCCAACCAAACCTCTGTGGCTCCTTGGGACCAATTTGTGAGTTTGAAAAGAACAGGTGTATGGTTTATACAGGTTAAATTAACAAAGATTTTGTATATCAAAGTTTAGTTTATGGAGGATTTTGTTTTATTCAGGGTTCGTCTTAGAACGGGCTGCAATGTATCACTGGGGTAAAGCTGATGACCGTAACTGCAGTTACGGTCATCCCAAGATGGCGGACGTGGAATCAGGTAAGACTCTTTTTTGTCGATTAAATTGTTTCTGTAATGTATTTTAAATGAC
Source organism: Gigantidas platifrons (assembly GCA_002080005.1). Classification (NCBI taxonomy): domain Eukaryota; kingdom Metazoa; phylum Mollusca; class Bivalvia; order Mytilida; family Modiolidae; genus Gigantidas; species Gigantidas platifrons. The sequence goes on from MJUT01022752.1 coordinate 489,745, forward strand.
ACATGCATTAGTATGATAGTAATCTATGAACTTATCACAAGGAAATCACAAATTACGACTGAAAAATGTATATGAAAGAGAAAAACCTATTTAAAAAAATCGCTAAGATGACCGTAACTGAAAATTGAGATGACAGTAATTGCAGTTTTCAGTTACGGTCATCTTAGCGATTTTTTAAAATCGGATTTTTTCTTTCATATACATTTTTCAGTCGTAATTTGTGATTTCCCTGTGAAAAGTTCATAGATTACTATCGTACTAATGCATGATAGAAACAATTTAATCGACAAAAAAGATTCTTACCTAATTTCATGTCCACCATCTTGGGATAACCGTAATTTACAGTTACGGTCATCAGCTTTACCCCAGTGAATGTATGCTTGTAGTGTTTAGCTGATTGATTATACTCAAAAGTTTTGGTTTTGGGAAATCCATTTTGATCTACATGTATTAATCAGAAAAAAAGAAAAGCAAAACATTTTCTATGTATCTTATAATTCAGTGAAGTCTCACACTCTGTTTTCAGTAAGATCTACTTATATTTACTTGTTATCATTTTTAAAATCCTTGTGTTTAATTACCATTTTTTACAGATCACAGCATATGAATAAAATAGTTGATGAAAATTTTTATCTTCTAACCTTCTTGTCCTATTTAATTTAATTGCCCATGACCAGTAAACATCTACTCATGCCAGTTAGCTTATTGGAATTGATTTTTCATTGCAATTGTGCTTAAAAATTTTCACCTACTTCCCTGAAAGCCAAGTTTAGACAAATTTTCTATTTATTCAAGAAAATTCTTTCATAATTATCACTTGTCCAGTCCAGTTTTACTTGTCCCCGGCTTCGGGCAAGTGGGTTAACGTGGAGACTGTTTACTATTATTTTTTTTTTTTAAGTTCGGGTCAGTAACTTCTGAAGTCTAAAATTATTGACTGTTTATACTTGGATGCAAAAATATAAAGACAGGCAGACACATACAATAATAATATTTACAAAATGTTTGTTGTGTTATAAATGAGGCTATTGACATATTTGTCGAAAAGACCCTTCACAACATGCCCGATCAAGTAATTGTGATGCAATATATAAAACAAATCTACCTTTTTATAGCTACAAGTCTTTTTTTTTCAATTTGCCCAAATTACAAACCCTATTTTCCAAAATCGCAGAGTTTTGCACCTTGTACAATAGCGTTGCAATTTTATTCTTTTTAATAATGAAATCACATGGTTAATGAGATCATGAGCTCTAAATATAATATTTAAAAGAAACCTATCGATCACATGCTCATTCTCATTCAAGTTGTACATATACCGGTACATAAAATGTAAACTCTCTCAAGCTAAAATTAAAAAAAAAATAGTTTTCCTGATGAACTTCCCCTTTCACAAGTGCACAACAGAAGACAGTGAAAATAGTGACAGAGATGATTCTGGCTAGACAATAAAACTACTGGAAATCAATAAAAAATAGCTGAAATCATCTACATTGTACAACCTCCCCCTTATTCAACAGGACCATTTTGTACCTGTTCTGACCACGTCCTGCAACTTTCAGAAGAAGAATAAATCAGAGGAAAATTGCTACATAACTGAAGAAAAAAATCATCCTCAAAAGCATACAAAAATATGATGTAATTGGTTGTTTTGCTTATTAGAGGGGGGGGGGGGGTCTACTGTTCCTGGTATACAGGTGTGACATTTATTTCAGGCTCTTCTGTAAGTATGGATATTAAAATTAACAAGTTAACATCTACTAATAGTAACACATGTTATTTATTCTACAAGGATCATATTAATAGAGAGGAACAATATTCAAAGCTTACTATGAAAATCAAAGGCACACCTGTTGCTACTGAAACAGATGTTGCCAAAAATAGTTTCTGCATGACCAATTGTAAGAGGCCAAATGAAAGATGTGATTGTATTTTGTTTGTGTTTTTTGTGGCTTTTTTTAAACACAGGCTTCGAATTGTCTGTAATGAAAAAAAAATCATCCTATGTACATAATAAAATAAAAGCGCATGAATGCGCGACGTATCCCCCCGCACTTGCATAATATTTAGTTTTATATATTTATAGAAAGCAGCCTTGCAGTCTTAATGTATAACATACTTACAAGCCACATGCAAAGATTATTCAAATCTATCCATGTTTACTAAAGTTATCACATAAACAAGACACAATTCTCAAAATTGGTGATTTTTCAACCAAAAACTAACATTTTCCCCCAAAACCCTTGTTTCAAATATTTCCATGTTAGAACCCATCCAAGATAATGATAATTACAAGCTACTTGCAAAATATTATTCAAATCTATCCATGTTTACTAAAGTTATCACGTAAACAAGACACAATTCTCAAAATTGGTGATTTTTCAACCAAAAACTAAGATTTTCCTCCAAAACCCTTGCTTCAAATATTTCCATGTTACAACCCATCCAAGATAATGATAATTACAAGCCACATGCAAAAAATTATTCAAATCTCTCCATGTTTACTCAAGTTATCGCATAAACAAGACTCAATTCTCAAAATTGTTGATTTTTCAACCAAAAATTAAGATTTTCCCCCAAAACCCTTGCTTCAAATATTTCCATGTAAGAACCCATCCAAGATAATGATAATTACAAGCCACATGCAAAATATTATTCAAATGTATCCATGTTTACTCAAGTTAACGCGTAAACAAGACTCAATTCTCAAAATTGTTGATTTTTCAACCAAAAATTCAGATTTCCCCCCCAAAACCTTGCTTCAAATATTTCCATTTTAGAACCCATCCAAGATAATGATAATTACAAGCCACATGCAAAAAATTATTCAAATCTATCCATGTTTACTCAAGTTATCGCGTAAACAAGAAAGTGTGACGGATGGACAGACAGACGGACAGCCGCTATTACTATATCCCCTCACCGCTATCGCGGGGGGGGATAAAAAATGTTTTGCATCAGGATAAGAGGTTACAATTTCATGGAAGATGAAAATTGAAGAAGAAAAAAAAGGTATTCTTTTAAAATAAATATTGACATTTCTCCATTGAAATGTAAAATCATCTTAATCAAGAAGAGTATAATACTAACTGTGACATCTTCAGTGTTTTTGAAATTCACAGGACCTGCAAGACTTTAGGGCATAATTTGCCAGGGTCCTGCAAAGTCACAATTAGTGGTGGACCTATGTCCAACATAATTTTTTCCGTGGCAGATAAAGAGCAAGAACAGGTCCAGCAGATATCCAGTAGGTCCACCAAATGTTTATTTTTTGCAGGACCTCATGTCTGGCAGAAATTTTATTCTTTCAAAAACTCTGCATCTTTATATTTTAAATGTAATGGCATATGCTTAACAACTGGGATGTGGAAGTTATCTCCCTCAAAACTATTTGAACTTGTACTTTACATCAACAATACTAATACTTCTACAAATACATGCAATCAAGTCATCAATTAAACATTGGACCTGATGGATGAAATCATGACAAATCTTATACAAATTAAAGTACACATTGATATAATCTATTTTATGTATGGTATAGGTTCTTTACCATGTTTCCATGAAGTGGGAATTAAAAAAAACCCAGAATATTGTTATAGTGTTTGCATTGATCTGTCTTAATAATAACCAAATATCAAATTTACAAATTTACTTTAAAACTGGTAAAAATTTTGCAACATTTAGGGTACCAGTATAATAGATTGGAACTAATTTAAAACACCACTGGGACTGACTATATCTTCCCAAAATTACATAGAGTAATTAGTGTTTAACTGAAAATATACATTGATTAGGACTCAATTAAAACATGGGTTCCTCTGGGATCATCCTACAGGTGATACATTAGATAAGAGTACATTATTTTTGACATATAAATATTGCATGTAAAGTTCATAGAAAAGAAATATCAATAAATTTGAAAATATTATTTATAACATGTTATAATCTATGCATTCTGCATGAAAATGAAACCTAGGCAAGGACCATCCATCGTTCATGTCTTGTGTACTCAATGTTTCCAGTGTCTCTGGATTGTCATTTCACATACATAACACAGTTTAATTTGTGTTAAAATATTTCAGTGGTTTCTGGGTAGATAATAGATTTTCCCATTTTATCATTGTGATCTAATAATAAAAAATACATAACTTGGAAAGAGGTCCATCCAACTGCAAGGAACAGTTTTGGTATATGTAATTTAGGTGAATTTGAAGCCCAGTGGCTTGGGAGCAGTTTAATAAGGAAATGTTTAAGGTATATGGACAATAACTACATGGATTACTCAGTAGGAACATGAGGTAATGACAATACAGGTAGCTGATATTGTCTCTGTACAGAGGTGACCGAAAAGGTTACAACATTTAACAACAAGAAATGTACATGTGTGCATCACAAAATACGCCCGTCTATATAAATTATCAAATGGTATATGGTAATTCAGTCAAACAACTAATCATGTGAGCAGGAAAATTAAGTCCTTTGAGGTTAGCAATTTTGTGGCATTCCATCACTTTTCTGCCATTAGGTTAACATGCAACTATATAATCCAATATACAGAACTAAAGTTATCATGTGGAAACGACCCTGTTGTCAAAAGTTCTATTTATAGTAATGGTGACCTTGACTTTTGACCCCCCAAAAAAATAGGGTTCTTCCCCTTCCACAGGGCAATCATGTGGTCAAGTTTGGTAAAGATCCAATATACAGATATAAAATTATGTGGAAACGACCCTATTGTCAAAAATTCTATTTATAGTAATGGTGACCTTTGACCTAATGACCCCAAAATAAATAGGGTTCTTCCCCTTCTACAGGGGAATCATGTGGCCAAGTTTGGTAAAGATCCGATATACAGAACTAAGTTATTGTGCGGAAATCTGTGTGGACGCCCGGCCGCCATACTCAATCACATAATATGGCCTGTCTCGAGACGGGCGTATAAAAATGACAGAATTTTAAGTAATTAAAAATCATCAAAATTCTTTGGCCATACATGTGGTTCAAGGATTACATAAAATGTTACAATGACTGAGGACCTGAAGTAATGACAAATTAAGATAATGTTGTCTTTGCAGGGGTGTGGAAATACTGAAATATTCTACTTGTCCCCAGGCAAGTTATCTGAAAAAAGTTACTTGTACGGACAAAATCCTACTTGTCCTGTTTTTTTATATAAACATTTGATACTTGCAAACACAGTTGCTAACTAAATTGAACTTGTTTATATTGTCTATTACATCATTGCGTAAAATTTGAAATATACCCAAAGAGAAAGTAACAGCGCCACCTATAAAAAAAACGAAGTTCGGAACTCTCTTTTCAAAAAATATCATGACCTCCCCTCGACTACCTCTTGTGAAGACGCAGTGGTCGTTTTTGTCAGGAATTTGCCCGAGTACGCAACTCCATGGACCCAAAGTGAAAGTAACAGCGCCACCTATAAAACAACGGAAGTTCGGAACTCTCAGGGATTTAGCTTTGAGGCAAGGAAAATACCATTAAGATTCAAACAACATTCAACGAGCGGGACAATTTGAAGTTTAATGTTGTGTGAATCTTAACGGTATTTTCCTGACCTCAAAGCTAAAACCCTGAGAGTTCCGAACTTCCGTTTTTCTTTATAGGTGGCACTGTTACTTTCACTTTGGGTCCATGGAGTTGCGTACTCGGGCGAATTCCTAACAAAAACGACTGCTGCATCTTCAGAGGTAGTCGAGGGGAGGTCATGATATTTTTTGAAAAGAGAGTTCCGAACTTCGGTTTTTTTTATAGGTGGCGCTGTTACTTTCACTTTGGGTCCATGGAGTTGCATACTCAGGCGAATTCCTAACAAAAACGACCGCTATGTCTTCACAAGAGGTAGTTGAGGGGAGGTCATGATATATTTTGAAAAGAATAAGGTCTTTGGAGTTGAACCAAACAGGGTTTTGAATATATTAGAAGGAATTCAAAAAACAAACACGACTTGAAGCGAGCGGGCGTAAAAAAAAGTGTCCGCCCTTGTTTGTGTGGTATTTAGTTAACTCGTAAGACTGTCAACTCGTACCAAAATTTGCAAACTTGTACCATCGTCAACTCGTATTAATAATAATAATTAATTGGCTTTTAATATTTGCTTTATTTGTTTAAGCAGTTTCAAAATAATTATGATTAATTGATTTCTTTTGATCTTTATATTATTATTTAATTAGGCTGCCAATATGAATGACATTTCATCTTTTATATTGTGATGCTTTATTGTATGGTTATGAACATGATTATTTGCAATAAACAGTAAAATAAAGTTGCCTTTTTCATTATCCATATTATAATAATAAGCAATATATTAAACAGACTCAACAAGAACAAATAAAAACAAAACAAAAACAAGAGCACCGCCCATGGGTGCTGGACGCTCGACTTTTTCGTATCTGATATTAAACTGCAAGCAATTTACAAAGTTATACATACTTCTAACTATGATGGTCATATATAAGCATATATGTTTGCAAGATTGGTAAATATAATCAGAAGTGTGTCTCACAAAAAAAATTTTGGGTGTGGTGTGGGGTGGGGGTATAATCTTTTCTTGTAATACTATTTTAGTGCATACATTTGTATGAAATAAAAATAAACAATAAATTTAAAAAAAAATTGGGGGAGAGGGGGTTGTATGTTGGGAGTGGGGAGGTTACCCTTCTGTAATGTGTTCCCCCTTTTGATAGTGAACAGGTATGTTGGGTTTCATTTTACTGCCTATCATAGTTTACATTGAGAAAATTGTATTTTTAGAACAAAAAATGCAAGTAAAAAAAGGGAAATAACTCAAATAAAATGCTGGATATAGTTGTCTTCTCTTGTCAACAGAATGGGGTTAACACTTTCTACAAGTGTATTGAGTTTCAAGTTAATAGCTTTGATAGTTATTGAGAAATTTTAATTATACTAAAACAATATCCCAAATTTCTATGTACATGTACATTTTTGTACTATGCCAAAACAAGGGCAGACAACTCTGGATATACAAATCACAGGGTCACCTGCCTTGTTGTAATGGGTTCCCCATTTGATAATGAACAGGTACCATATGTTGAGTTTCATTTCACTGCCTATCATAATTATTGAGAAATTGTATTTTTTTTAAAGAAATTCGAAGTCAACAAGGGGGAATAACTCAAATAAAATGCTGGAAGGAGTTGTCTTCTCCTGTCAATAGATTGGGGTCAAGACTTTCTACAAGTGTATTGAGTTTCAAGCTAATAGCTTTGATAGTTATGGAGAAATTTTAATTATACTAACTAAAAAAATATCCCTAATTTCTATGTACTATGTCGAAACAAGGGCAGATAACTCTGGATATACAAATCACAGGGTCATCTGCCTTGTTGTAATTGGTTCCTCTTTTGATAATGAACAGGTATGTCGAGTTTCATTTCACTGCCTATCATAATTATTGAGAAATTGTATTTTTTTAAGAAATTTCAAGTCAAAAAGGGGGAATAACTCAAATAAAATGCTGGACGGAGTTGTTTTCTCTTGTCAACAGATTGGGGTCAACACTTTATACAAGTGTATTGAGTTTCAAGTTAATAGCTTTGATAGTTATTGAGAAATTTTAATTATACTAAAAAAAATATCTCTAATTTCTATGTACTATGTCGAAACAGGGGCAGATAACTCTGGATATTCAAATCACAGGGTCATCTGCCATGTAATTGGTTCCTCTTTTCATAGTGAACAAGTATTCCAAGTTTCAAATCGATACCTTTGATAGTTTTTGAGAAATGTACTCTGACAAAAAACTTAACCGACCCAGACGCTGACGCCGGAGTGACGACAATAGCTCGACTTTTTTTCTTCGAAAAGTCGAGCTAAAAACAACAAAAGAAAACATAATTTAATAACTTGACAAAAGAAAGAAGTTTCCAGTGTTTGTATCCGGAAATGATGTCTGGTCCGTTCAGATACATATTAAAGAATTTCACTTACCTTGCAAATCCGCGTTATTTATCTGGTTTAATGTACGAAACATGCAACATCACCAACATTTATCTGAGCCTTGAGGACATTTGAAATACTAATGTTCTTCATAAGGACTCGTTGCCAAATTATACTTTATTGATAAAATTCCTTACTTAGTATCGTCTGATGCACTCGACACAAAGGGATACAAATGTACATTCAATATAATTACGATGCTGGTACGAGTTTACAGTGGTACGAGTTTACTGTGGTACGAGTTTACATTGGTACGAGTTGTGTGGTACGAGCTTACAGTGGTACGAGTTTACATTGGTACGAGCTTACAGTGGTACGAGTTTACATTGGTACGAGTTTACTGTGGTACGAGTTTACATCAGAGATGGGTCCGATTACTTTCAATTTAATTGATTAAATTACAATTACTTTTCCAAATGTACGATTAAATTAAATTAATGATTACTGCATTTCTGAAAGTAATTGATTAAATTAATGATTACATTGGTAAAGTAATCATGATTACATCTGATTACAATGAATTTTAAAATAATTCATAATTATTTGAATGATGTTTAACATGTTAGTTAAGTTATTTGCATTTTTCGTAAGGACTTAAGGACTTTATTGGATATGTTTTTAAAGTAGAACTTCAAACTTCACCAATTTAATAAATCACACAGATTTATAACATATATACAATGTAACATGTACAATTTGACAATTTGTAACTTTATGAACCATTGCACTTGATCATCATCAATCGTTGAAATGTTTTAAATTTTAGTCTACATCTGTCAGGTCAAAATATTTTCCCTCCTATGCTAAAAAGTCTTTCAACGGCAGCAGATGATGCATGAATTCGGTTGTTTCGAATCATTTCCATTCCGTCAAAATTTTGTTATTTTCGTCTGCCAGATCACGTGATTTCGATGGAACTAAAGGCCCTGAGTTTCCGGTGTCAATGTACACAACAAAAACTCCAATCGATATGTGCCGTTTTAACGTTCGATTCTCAAGTTAAAAATATCTTAACATTTTCTGTAAAAGACAGATATCAATTAAATTATTTTATTTGTATCAAAGACTTCAA
>MJUT01022752.1:502649-522982 GCA_002080005.1 Gigantidas platifrons
AGAATGGAATAAACTTGAGAACTCTGTCCGTAATCTTGACACCCCATTAAAATTCAAATGTGCGTTACTAAACAATGCAAATGAAATAAATATTGTTCCTAAACATTTCATGTATGGTCCACGGAAGTTAAATGTGATATTAACGCAACTTCGATGTTCAGCTTCCTTCTTGAACAACGATTTATTTAAATCAAATATAGTATCTAGTCCAAATTGTGCTTGCGGTGTTCCTCGAGAAGATGCGTTTCATTTCTTCTTTGAATGTAGTAAATACACCGATATTAGGAGGGATCTGTTAACTTGTGTAAATCGATTTAGAATGAAAATCGATCTTGCTCTACTTACTACAGGTAACAAAAATCTAACTTATGAAGATAACTGTTTAATTTTTAAAGATGTTTACAAGTTTATTAGAAGATCTAAAAGATTCCTCATTGTATAAAGTTATTAATATATCCAGCATGATCATCGTGTCCACACCAAACTTCCTTTTCCCTTTTTTTTCCACTGTTTTTCTGTTCTCTTTTACATGTGTAATTGTTACTGGTATACTTTCATTAATGTGCATGCTCTTTCTCATATGTATATATGTAATTCCAAGGAGAAGACTTCATAAGTTGGTAAAACTTGTGTTTTATCCTTTTTGTCTCTATGAGCAAATAAAATTGTTATAAACTAAACTATTAAAATAGCATCAGTTTCTAAATGGCCTTTCTCATTAAGAAACAATCATTTAAAAAATTGACTGTAATTTTAAGAGTGACCAACAAACTACTATTAAAAAGTAAAGACATGTGTCTTAATGAAATATTTGAGTTAACTATTTTAATGTTAACTTTTTGTACGAATGTTTTTCTGAAAGATATATATGTGGACAAGTTGAAAAGAAATGATATTCGTTCTCAACTTCTCCTGTATCACATGACAGGCAGACACGATTCTGTCTCTATATTTGAGTAACGACCTTTTTCAATGGCTATAGAATGGGCACTAAGCCGGAATTTGCTCAGCAAAGATCTATCTGATTTTAATTTACAGATATCAAAGTATGGGGGTCTTTCACCACTTTTATGAATTTCTCGAACAAATTTCAACTTTTCACATACATTGATTAAGCTATTCATATTCTGTTTAACCTGACCTTGAATCCTTTGTTGAATGCTATTAATATAAAATTTAATATCATTTGTGTTAAAGTTAAGATGTCCAATTTCTAACTTATTAATCCACTCTTTTATAGTGGTTACCCATTTATTGGTTTTTTCTGTATTTATATAAATTTTATTTACAAGTGTATTTGGGGAGTTAACTATGTGATCAAGTAATTTTATAGCTGAAAGTTTGATTTTTAGATGCAAAGGAGTTCTGTTTGTCTCTGCTAGACAAGCTACATTAGTAGTTTTACACTGTACCCCTAAAATTTCTTTTATGAATTTTAGATGTAGGTGTTCAAAAGGGTCAGAATCTCTGAACTTATTACCTACACCCCAAACTTCACTTCCATACAGGATAATGGGGACAACCAGGGAATCAAAAAGTTTTTCAAGAAGATTGCAAGGATTGTTTAGAGTAATTGTCCTTTTAATTTTGAACCATGGATGATGCCTTTCTGCCCTTTTCCATTAGGTTTTTGCTAGTTTGGCTCAAGTTGCCAGTGTAGCTAACAGTAACACCAAGGTAGCAGTATGATTTAACTGTCTCTATGTATTCATTAGCCAATTTAAAGTGATGGAGGAATGATTTACCATTAGATTTAATATCATTATTTTGGATTTTTTTTGTATTAACTTCCAATTTCCAGGAGGAACAGAATTCATTTAACACATTTAACCCATTTTGTAATCCTTCTTCAGATATGAGGGTCGGAAAATAATCTTGTTAGTTTTTGTTTTGTTTTTAGTTTGTTGTCCAAAGACCTGGCAAATGAATATGATTATGTACAGTTTTACACTTTAGAACATTGATCTTGGCTCTCGGAGCTACTTTGTGCTCTTTTCGGCCTTGACGAGAAGTACGGAGTCAAAAGTGGCTACAAAAACCAAATCTCAACGAGATTAATATCTGAAAATAATTTCAATGAAGGACGTCAATATTATTTACGTACGTACGGTCTTTGCTTTAGTTCATAATAATTTAAATTTAATAATTTTTCTGGCAGTGCATCTTTAACAATTTATAGCCTGAATAAAATCAAATTAAACCATGTCTTTGTTAAAAAATCAATAATGATTTTATGTCCTGGGAGTATTACTGGCCCAGTTGATAACATAACATATTCGCCCTGCTAGTAATAGAATAAAGGAAGATCTAAATAAAATATTAATTTATTATTCGGTTATGCATAATAATTTCATTCATTTGTACCAGATGCATACAGTACCAAGGACGATAGGATATGATCAGGTTCTTGACAGTCATCGTATGCAGGAGATGGGACATCTGCACTTGTTTGGAGCAGGAAGATTTAAAGACAATATATATACAAACTTCAGAGGGGGAGGGGGGTTTCTTACCATAGTTGGTTCATTTTGATTTGAATTATGCCTCCGTATATCTTGATTTTTCTTAAAACAAATTGTTTTGAAATCCATTTTTTTCTTATGAAAATCCCTGAATCCGCCTCTGTACTTTGTAGGCCAAGTAAAGCTGCATTCTGATCGTCAAATTCCCAATTGAAGCAGGCAACTACCGGTATTCAAGTACAATACAATTATTTCTTAATTTGCAGTCATATATCTGGATGGGTCAACTAATACAATACCAGCCTGACATACAAACAAAATAAAAATTATAACAGTCAATTTTATGGGGGACTTTAGGCAGATGATGGACCATATTTCCCCATTTCTAAAGGTTGTTTTCATTATAAAATCGCCGACACTATGCTAGACACCACGGTTCAAATTTTAGGAGTTCCAATGTATTGTTAATTTTTGTAACGTTGACTCTTGAGCTATGTCAAATATCATGGCCAGATAAACATGGCCGTCGGAACGGGGGGTGCGTTGGGTGTGATTGCACCCCCATTTCCACAACAACAACAAAAGTTCGAAACTCAGCGCAGAATGTGAACGCCCAGCTAGCGTTTTAAGGCACCTTAACCATTATACAAGGGCTTCGATGACTGGAGAACGACTCAGTTCACTTGCACTCATCCACATCCATTGTGACTACAATCACTTTCTGGATGATATTGTGGACAGGGATGCATCCAAGGAAAATGGAACTGGAGACTATCATTTTTGACAAAGAAATTAATTAAATACAGTTTAACTGTATTCAATTCATTTCTTTTTCAAAAAATATATTCTTCTGTTCACTTAAAGGGGCATTATCTGCCAAATCGTAAATTTTTGTTACCCATAAAAACTATCAGATATGATTGATGTCTTAATAAATTGTGCGTGTGTGTTTATAAATTTTATGTAATGTACTCGCATCGAGGAAAAATCGTGCAACTGTTTTAAGATCGATCAAGAAATGGACGCCATCTCATTAATTATGTCCCCCAAAAAAAGTTTGGGAGACATATTGTGTTTGCTCCGTTTCTTCTTATTATTATTACGTCACACCGACTGCTGTCGGGTGACGTATTGTTATTCTACGTTTCTTTTTCACTATTATTCTTATTATTCTTATTCTTCCACACATTTTTGTCCGCTCGATTTCTCGGAGATGCCTTGAACAAACTTTATGAAACCTTGTAGGAATATTATATGCCATGTGAAGTTGTGCTATTAAGGCGGTTGATTTTTTCAAAATGACTGCCGTTTCCATGGAAACGGCCAAAATGACAAAAAATTGAAAAACACAAAAATGATCATAGCAGGTTACAGGTTTCCAAGTAGATTATGATGTTACGAATTGATATCCATCGTTGATTTGCTATGGTGGCCATTTCGAATCCAAAATGGCCGCCAAAATAAAAAAAAATCCTCCCGATTTGGGCGAAATTTGGTTTCCAAGTAGATTTTGATGTTGGAAATTGATATCCATGGTTTGGGAGCCATATTATGATCATATATTGTGTATTCTTCGTTTGGGGGACATTTGTAACGCTCTGCGTTACAGTAACTAATATTTGTTTACGGAGTTTGTTAAATCGTCATTAAATCAGCACAACAATAATTTATTTCTTTTTTCTTTTTTTTTCATCTGCTTTTAGTCGGTGTTATTTATGGACAAAGAACCATGCAAGTTTGCAGTTAATAAGCTACAAAATACAAATTACCTTTTTTACCGTTTTTACCTGTCACTACATGTATATATAGAAAGGTCAGTTGAATATGGAAAAAGCCAGGTCAAATTATTTGCTTGCAAGGAAATAAGTAATCGATGGTAATTTTCGTTCTCAAAAGGCGAAAAGTGGTTCGATAAGCTGTTTAATGTGAAATATCTACCTTTATTTCATCACTTTAAAGCTATTTACCAATTTTAAAAACATATTTTTTTTTTGTCAAAATCGTAGTTAATGCCCCTTTAAACTGATACCTTCAAGTCAGTGACTTGTAGTTGTTCAAATTAAAGAAGTGAAGATAATAGTTACTGATTCATTGATTTATGAATTAATATCAAAACTCCTCAAAACCGAGGTCAGAATCAACCAGATCCCACGAAAATGTTCCATTTTTTTAAAAAAATTCTTAACGACTGGAAGGGGGAATCCCCCTACCAGAACCTCCCCCGCACCCCCTTTCCAGAAACCTGCAGACGGCCCTGATAAACTACCGTCGGTTGGTAAACCACGGGTGATTACGGAGACAGTAATTGGAGCGTGATCATCCGTGGTTTATCGACGATGCCGGCAAGTTATTGTCATAACTTTTTATCCGTTTCACAGGCACTCGAACAATGGGTCATCCCACTTTACTGTAAGCCCCCATGATCCCTTTTTTTATATTCAGAACAGCATAAACACACCCAAATAATCATGTTTATTTTTAAATACATGTTTTAAAATTAGTGCGGTTTATGAACATTTTCTTATCTTCTACTATTTTGAAATCTCTGTCCACCAACCACGAAATAATCTGTGGAACTGTAAGACATAATAGTGTCCTGAGAAATTGTGTCCGGTTGTGTTATATTTGTAATGAAAAACCTTACACAGACCGAACGAAGTCATCATTGTGCTTTATTCCGTACTCGGACTTTATCATAGGAGACCATTGAAAGGGCGGACACTATTTCACGGCGGACACTATTTAATGTTACAGAACCACGATATTGTTTTTTTTACTTGTTTTATAGATTCCAAAATAGCCGAAGATAAGCAAAATTCTTAACACAAGTATATAATCTAGACGGGTTGATTCCGTTCTGAAAAAATGTGAGATCATAAAGAAAAGAGGGAGAGTCAATGTTCAAATACCTGACTGTGGTCAGTTTGAGTTTATAAAACTTCCACATTATAGCAGTTTCTTCTCCAACACCACTGATGCCAAATTTGACATGGGTTTTCGTTGGACAGTCCTCTGCAAAGTTGGTATGAAATCCAATGCCATCAATAGGATATGAATCCTTGTAATTCTTAGAAGCTACAAAACTGACTGAAACGAAACTATACATGATGAATAATCACTGGACGCCATTGTCTGTGCCAGTTGAAATAAATATTATTGATATGTGTTCGGAAATTATAATGACAATTCTGTATTAGTTATCGTCGTTCACATATACTGGTCAGTCTTATTTCAAACGGTTGTTATATGCTCTAATATCTCCCGCTCTTGTTTGGGTGGTTTTTTCCCCCCCCCTTTTTTTTTTTTTTTTGGAGAAAGTTATCAACAAAGTAGGCAATATTTGCTATGTACAATTATTTGCCACAACATCATAGAAAAAATAAAATCCACGGGAAAATTAGAGGCAAGTTACATGTGAAAGTAAATTTTGATGTTCTTTGTTGTTTTGCAGAAACAGCAATTTCAAAGGCGGATGTTAGAGAACGTTTTAGCCAACATGACATTCGAATGAAGGAAATGATAGATATTCCACCGATTTTCGACAGAGCTAGTGTTCTTATTCCGCTTTTTCAAGTTGACGGAGAATGGCGCGTATTGTTAACTGTCCGCTCAAAACACTTGAGATCTCATTCTGGGTTGGTCGCTTTTCCTGGGGGAAAACAAGATTTAGTTGACATGGATGATATTGAAACAGCACTTCGGGAAGCGGACGAAGAAGTTGGCCTTGATCCAGGAAGCGTAGAGATAGTTTCAGTACTGCCCCGCTCATTCGTCAGACCAAATATGATCGTGACTGTTGTTGTGGGAATAATACCTAGTGATTTTAAGCCAGCCATCAATGAGAAAGAAGTTCACAAGGTATTCAGCTTACCCCTAAGACGATTTTTACAAGACGATTTTAAAACTCAACAGTTTGAATTTGCCGGGAACCTAGTCCAAACTTACTTTTTTAGTGATGAAATTGACGGAAATCGTATCGTAACATGGGGATTTACATCACATTATTGCATGATTGCCGCAGTTATTCTGTTGCAGGATTACGAAAAACGAATCTATAGTCACAGTGATATATATACGACTCTTGATTGTTTGTGGCCAGACATGTCGTTTACCAACTATTTATTGTCAAATTATAAAACTGCAAAGCTCTAGTTAAATTGTTAAGATATGGGGGTAAGTTCAAAAATATTCGCACGTTGCTTTCTGATGCCATGTCTTTTTGTAATTATCAAACTTCATGGGTTTTTCAAAAGTGGCTGAATGGTGGTCAATGGTTTGCCTAAGGACACATACAATGATATTTTAAGGTTATGGGGGAATTGATAAGTCGTCCTCTTTACACGTCTCGTGTTTCGTGGTTTTTCATTTGCAAATACTACCACCAGAGGTCGGAACAACAACTCTTCATTTCGACAAATGTAGATGTAGATACCATTTTCAAGCTACCTTGAACTTGAAATAAGATTGATTTGATTTTTGGTGTTTAACGCTACTTTCAACAATATTTCAGCTATATCATGGCGACCAGTTTTAATGGTGGAGGAAGCCGGAGTACCCGGAGAGAACCACCGACCATGGGCAAGCAACTGGTAAACTTTATCACTTGCGGTTGTGAGTCGAGTGCACCCTTTTTGTTATTTACAAAGCCGGGTGCGAACCCACGCCGTATTGGTGATAGGCTTGTATGAGTTGTTAGATCCAGCGACCTAACTCATTGAGACACCCGGGTCCCCAACTTAAAATAAGGGACACCATAGATATAGAACTGTTTCATACATTGACCTACACAGAAAGTGAGGACCGATGAAGAACACAACTTTATGACAAAAGAGATGATTTCAATTTTCCATTTATCTGTAGCAACATTCCAGCAGTACTTGCATACGGAGTGTGCTTTCTTTCAGGGGATATCCCACATATTGTAGTGCTTCTGATGACCCCCTTCATACAGGTGCAATTTCTGATGGAACAGGAACTGCTTACCCTTCTTGAGCATCTGGGTTCAATCCCGAATTTTAGTTGTGTTCGTATTACTTAATCTGTAGTGTTTTGTCGGCCATTTGTTGTCTTTTTGTGCTTTTTTGTACCATTGTATTGTCAGTTTACGACTTCTAATTTCCCATTTTTGATATCTTCAAACTTTTCACAACGTTAATTTTGTTATGTCTTGATCGACGTGTTTTTAATTGAATTATCATATGTTTAATGAACTGTATGAGTAAATATAAAAAGATTCAAATTATTTTATCAACGAACTTGGCATGTGAATATAATATTCCAGATTTAGCTAGTAGCTTTGTGGTTAAAATGGAGATATTGAACCGCTCTACTAATTCTATTTAGCTGTGGAAATCAATCCTTTTGAATACAAAACAAACATGGTCGAAAATACGGAGACGTGGATGGTTGGATAATTGGGCAATGTTGATATTAGTGTTCTGATACCTATTTTCAATACTATATCGTTTACGTTTTAATAAGTCTTGCTGTTTACTCACTCCCTCGTCACATTTTAGCTAGCACATATAATGTAGATGGGAAGAAGCATCACATTTTAGTTAACACATATAATGTAGATGGGAAGAACCATCACATTTTGGTTAACACATATAATGTAGAAAGGAAGAAGCATCACATTTTAGTTAACACATAATGTAGAAGGGAAGAACAATCACATTTTAGTTAACACATATAATATAGATGGGAAGAACCATCACATTTTAGTTAACACATGTAATGTAGCAGGGAAGAAGCATCACATTTTAGTTAACACATATAATGTAGAAGGGAAGAAGCATCACATTCTAGTTAACAGACATAATGAAGATGGGAAGAACCATCACATTTTAGCTAGCACATATAATGTAGATTGAAAGAACCATAACATTTTAGTTAACACATATCATGTAGAAAGGAAGAAGCATCACATTTTAATTAACACATAATGTAGAAGGGAAGAACCATCACATTTTAGTTAACACATATAATATAGATGGGAAGAACCATCACATTTTAGTTAACACATATAATGTAGCAGGGAAGAAGCATCACATTTTAGTTAACACATAATGTAGAAGGGAAGAAGCATCACATTCTAGTTAACAGACATAATGAAGATGGGAAGAACCATCACATTTTAGCTAGCACATATAATGTAGAAGGGAAGAACCATCACATTTTAGCTAGAGCATATAATGTAGAAGGGAAGAACCATCACATTTTAGCTAGAACATATAATGTAGAAGGGAAGAACCATGTGTTGTCGCGTTGTTGTATAGGTACCACTTGATCGTGTCCTTTGGTAGATACATGGCATTGTTTACTAGCTGTATAGAAGTGTTTGTTTTGATTAAACGGTAATGAGACAAGTGCAATTTACATAAAACCGTTTAAAAAAATAAATTTTCTATATACATTGCAATTAATTTATTTTGACAACCTAATAAGTGAACATTTATGGTACGTTTTAGGACCCATAAAGCCATATTCTATATATGATTATTTAATGAAACAGAAGACTATACAAATTGTTTGATTTATTTTAGTTGTTACAATGTAATATAATAACAAGATGTTTTAAATTAAGTATTTGTTACTGATTTTTTTTGTAATTTTTATATTTTGTTAAATTGAAGAGTATTATATTTGTAATAAATCCTGCATAAACATGTATTCTTCAATGTGTGTTGTTAATGAACTATAGATGTTTACGTAAAATAATACATACTGATACTGATTACTTTTTTTTCATTTAATGAAATTTGAATTGTCAATGTGTTATGTGCCTTCTTCCCCTGTTGGGCAATATCGTGCTAAAATATTAATTAACAAATATATCATTAATGCAATGCAGCTATGACAAGCCAACGTAGGTTTTGTTTTGTTCGGTGCTTTGGGTGCAGCGTTTTTTGGCCATACATCTCGCTAATACGAAAGTCATACGGACTCGATCAAATAAATTAGAACTGACCTAGAATAATGTTAAAGTGGGTACCTTTGTCAGCGACTATATATTTAATACTCCAAGTTACACTCAAGTTTGTTTTATGGAATGATGACATATCTTGTATGGCTCGATTTCTCTGCATCACGTGTCTGGTATATTGTGATTAGAATCCCTTTTAATATATTTTTTTTAATTTTCATGTTCATGGAGTATTGCCTAGAATGTGTTGTGGTGTTGATTTTTGTTATTTGTTTGTTCACAATTGCCAAACTTCTATGATTGAACCCTATAGTTTGCTGTTTTCCTTCAATCTTGTGGGTGAGCTATGGAGATAGTATTGCTGGTATCTACCCATTCGCCAAGTTTTTAGAAGAATATACACCGTTGCTGTTTCCAGTTTTGCTCTAGTGTTATTAAAATTTAACTCACTTAGCAGTATGGTGATACATCGTGTACTTCTAGATCTATAATCTCAGTTGCTAATGAATCTGGCCCTTCTCCTCCCCTTCTTTGTACATTTTTTATTCGTTCTGTTTCCCTTCTCCAATTTTGTTGCACCGTATTCCATAACTGATCTAGCTAAAGATATGTTCGTGGTTTGGCTGCATAATTAGAGCAATGTTGTGAGATACGTCTGAGAAAGCCTATGCTCAAGATGGCTTTCTGCGTACTGTTACTCATGTGTGTACTTCATGGTATTCATTTAAAGCAATGTTGTGAGATACGTCTGAGAAAGCTTATGGTCAAGATGGCTTTCTGAGTAATGTTACTCATGTGTGTACTTCATGGTATTTGTATAACCCGAGGAATGAATTGACCTCTACTTGTTCTAATGTATGCCCATTTACCGGTAGCTGGTAATAAGATTCCCACGTATCTTTCTGCAATTTCCTGTGGTCGTCGTGGTTGTTTATTTCTCTTCCTAGATACCTAGAAGGTAATCGTCTGTACGCGGACTGTTTTACTGCATCTGGCAAGTCATTTATTTGGCAGATAAATAGTTTGAGGAGCAAAACTGTACCTTCTGATATTCCATGCAATGTTGTACTGTGGCCTGCCTTGAAAATTCCCCATATACTGGCAGTGCTGCTACTCGCAATTTTCGTTTGGTCAAGAAGATGGTAAACCATTTGTGTACTGGGTTTCTGAATCCTTATTAGTCTGTTTTATATGGTACAGTGTCGAAGGTGTTCGTACAGTCGGGCATGAAAATGTCTTAGATGTCCGTTGTCAAATGATTATAGTAGAATGGTCGTTCATCTTGTCCTTTTAGTAATAAAAACATCCCACAAAGGAACATCACCCTCTACTAATATGATTATACTTTGTTTCTAAACTTGTTCTCTCCATGAAATGTTCTGAATACTGCTCACTTTACTAAACCAACCATTATCCAACGTTACGTATTATATATACCATGGATCTTACTCGTGAACTTATTTAAACCAACTCATCCTTCGGATTCGTTGGTTTAAATAAGTTAATTCGTAAGATCCATGGTGATATAATTACATTACTTCTGTGTTTCATTGAAATGTTACAATATGATTGGTTATAAAGTGGTCACATGATTATAAAAGAGATGTTTCAAATCAGAATGAAACTCAAACCTGAACTTGCACGTGCCTCCATGACGACGTCAGATGTAAACAATCAATGGCGTAGTAATTTCCAACAGCAAATAATCTAACACAAATAAAATTCACAACGAAAAATTCAACTATATTCAATTTTGGTGTGATTTAAATAGAATTATAAGAATTGAATGAATTCTTTTGAAGTTTCATTGAGTATGAAAGCGTTGATCGAACTACATGTTCAACATGAACATGTACTTCGGTCAATGCTTTCATACCCAAATGAAACTTCAAAAGAATGCATTCAATTCTTAAATAATACTTGTAACAAAAATCAATATTGGGCGCTTTCGTCGAGGTCCGCAAAATCATGGAATAACACCAAGATCTTCATGTTAGACCATGGTTTGTAAAAGTTCACTACATGTATTTTTAAGTTGATTACTGCATAAAAACATCAAAGGGAAAATGCGTATTTATGTTACAACATTAGATATACCATTATGTGATAAAATTTGTCGGTGACTTACGACAGGTCGGTGGTTTCCTCCGAGTACTCCTGTTTCCTCCGTCAATAAAACTGACCCCATGGTATAACTGAAATATTGTTGAAAGTGTCGTTAAATTAAACTTAAACATCATAACCCTAACCCCGGTAGACAACGATGAGGGACATTTATTAACGATCATATTATTGGGACCTGTAAAGAAAATGTGTTATTGCTTGGCCAATGAATTTCCCGGAGTTTATTAAGTTAGAGTCTAGGAGAACCAAATGTAACATATAGGTCTAGTATTCTACCACATACAATAGTCGTTCCTCTTTAACGGGTGAGCGATACAAACGTATGTGGGCCTATTCTTTGAAACGAAACATTGTTTAACAAGCTAAGAAAGATATAGATACTGCAAGTTTGGTTTTCGATATTTTATTATATAAAATCCCAACAGGAGTGCCTTGCACACGGAACCATATCTCCTTGCTTATGACACAACATAGTGGACTTAATTTGAGTATCATTATTTGGAGAATTGGAGGAGGTGGGCCAAGTTTCCTTTTGCCTTGAAGCCCAAAAATTCTCTGGGCGGCCCTGACAGTACGCACAAAATAGTTTGAAGTAAGCAATATGTACATGTACTAGCGGACTGCTTTCGTCAAGACATCGCCAAAACGAAGTGTCGATACTATCACACCTGTTCTGTCAACAGTTTCTTTGTATACCACAGCTTCTATATATGTTTTAGAGATCTATTGATGGGATATCCTGTTTCACTCTACACTTGTCCAACATTTATGATCTCCCACCTTTCTAACACAATTTTATTTTTTAGCTGTATTTTCAAGTGTTGGACAAGTGGGAAGTCACCCAAACAAATCATGAAAACAGAAGAGCAAAAGTTACCATAGTAAGAACAAAATTATCATAACAAGGAACAACAAATTAAAAGAAGATTTTGTACTTTGTAATTAAAAGATGAAATACTAAAAATCAATTCCTACCTTTGAAAACATATTATACGTTTGTTATGGTCTTTACGGCTTCTGTAAATTCCCAGGGTATTTTTTTGTTTATTTAAATGCAGGTAGAGTTGTTCTAGTCATTTAATGCAAGTTTACCTGTATGTGACGTAATTAAATGTACTTTAAATAACATTTTTTGTGCAATTGGTATTTTATTTGACAGTTGGAGCAGACAATATACCTGTGTGTGTAAATAAACGCTGTAAAAGACCCTTGACCGATTTGTTTGATAACAAAGCTAACTGTCGACGGTAACTACGACAATATTTATCTATGATATCTGTGCGTTTTGAGAGAGAAAACATTAACTCGCTGCATTAACAAATTTTGAGGACCTGCCATTTTGTTATTTGTTAATGTGCCAAATTGTCATAGTGCGAGCATGTTCATTAATATACTCGTGTTCTATTTACCTACCGATATTAATTGCCAGCTGGCTATGTTTTCCTACTTATAATTATAAGTTACATATGTACAGTGTCGAATACTTTGATGGTAACCGTGACACAAGACAAATATGCCATTATCATGGTCATTACAAGCAACAATAAAGGAACATATGATGAAAGCTGCCATTATCAACATTTTAAGGTTAATGTATTGATGTATGAAAAGTGGGATACTATCTTAGCTAAATCCCAAGTTAGCTTTGACATTACTTGGTGCCTGTCGCCTTTCGTCTAAATAGGCCGTCGTTCGTACTTCGTACACTTAAGAAAACTGCTCCAGTTTTTTCCAAACTTTGTCTGAATCATCTTAGTGTATCTCGTCTCCAAATCGTATTCGGTAATCCCACCAATCATCAAATATGGATGATGTTACTATAAAAAGCGACTAAAAAGTGGGTAACAAGCCTCGTTATTTCACCAAACGAGCTGCAAGTTGAACATTAGTTCCATTTGAATGAAAGGTATGGCATATGTTATGGATTTTGTAGACATTATGCGTTTTTTTGTTTATTTTGCTGAAAATATGCAGATTAAATAGGCTGATTTTGACACACACACACAAATTCTTATCTGAATCATCTTAGTGTATCTCGTCACTGAATCAAGTTGTTTCAAACTTCACAGGTAGAGTGATAGAGTGGTATCGCTTCAAAATGGGTTTCCGACAGCATCGACCTCCATCCAAAGGTGTCTGGGTAACTAAATATAGAAGTTTCTTCAAAATGTCATTAAACCTACACTGTACATTGGAATGTCATTCAAGAAAGTTTTTTTTTATGTCCTGCTAGGAAAAACTAAGATGGCCACCGTCGCCTGTCATAGGTTCTTGTCAGACGATACCAGTGAGACAAGACTGAAAATGTTCATGAGTGATCACTGCATGGCCCGTTCAAAGTTCGGGTTGCCTCTTAGATAACTGTCGTATAGTAAAATGTAAGATCTTTTATACGAATAGTTTTAAACAAAATCTCTCCTTAGAGATTACATAACTGGGTTTTTTTTAAATTGAACAACTGACCAGTTTAAACCGATGATAACCAAGTGAGCGATACACGCCCCTGAGAGTCTCTGTTTTTTGTTTTTGTTTTTGTCATAAACGCTTATAATTTGTCCCCAAAAGATGTACTCTCAAAGCCAAGACAATGTCTCATTTTAAGCAAATGTGCACTGTGTATTTGGACTTTGGCGTGGTATCTGGTATGGTAGTTGAATTTACCTGTGCGATCAGTGCCTATCACCACTAACGTTGTGAGTTAGAATCCCGCTCAGGGCGAGGTGTACTCGATAGCACATTGTGTGATAAAGTTTGTCAGTGACTTGAGACAGGTCGGTGAATTTCCCTGTGTACTCCGGTTTCCTCCACCAATAAAACTGACCGTCACAATCATATAACTGAAATATTGTCGAAAGTGGCGTTAAATACCACAAACCTTATATTGTATGTGCATGGTGTTATTTTCTGCAAGTAAAATACGAATCTAAATGGCCACGACTCCTGAAAATACAATAAGATCGAGTTAGATACGAGTTGAATTCGTAAACACACATATGGGGTACATGTATGTGACATTATTATAGCTTGTGGTGTTAAATTAAACACCATAACCCCCCCCCCCATATCGCTTGTAGTTATGGTTTCTATAAATTCATAAAGTAAATAAATAAAATAATTTTCTCATCGTATGTAAGTTTTAGAATATATGAGTAACATGACGGTGGTGTCTTGTAAGAGACAGGAACTGCTTCCACTTCATGCGCACCTGGGTAACCCGTTTACCCATGGTTTTTGGTGGGGTTCGTGTTGCTCTTATATTGACCTTTCTGTGTTGTGTTGTCTCCGTGCTGTGTCTTGTGTACCCAATGTTGACAATGTCTGCAGATGAACCTTATTTATACAGAAAAATAATGTATAAGACGTTTAAAAACGACGTTAACTATACGAGACAACTGTTGTCTTATTTTGGCTATCCTCTTTAGACCCTTTGGTTTTATTGCTCCCAAAACTTTAAATTATTTCGCTTTAAGATCTTTTGATTTTGAGCGTACCTAGAAATATGGGAGAAAAAATGGCAGATGCAGTTCAATGCAGATAAATGTTTCACCATCCACTTAACCAAAAAGAGGAAAACAGCTGAATTCAACTACACTCTACACTCTACACAACCACATACTAGAGGTTACTAAAGACAGCAAATACCTTGGAGTTACATTCAGCTCAGACTTAAGTTGGACCAGCCACATTAACAACATATCAGCAAAAGCCAACCGTACCATCGGTTTCCTAAGGCGCAATATACATTCCTGCCCAAAAAGAAGTGAAAGCAGCCGCATACACAACTTTGGTTTGACCATCTATTGAATATGCAAGCTCAGTATGGGACCCTTATACCCGGAACAACATACACCAACTAGAGGCAATACAAAGGAGAGCTGCAAGATTTGTATATAACAAAGTTTTATGATAGAGAACCTGGAGTAGTAACATCAATGATCTCCAGGTTACAGTGGATCTCACTAGAACAACGAAGAGCCAAAGCAAGAGCAACATTCATGTACAAAATAGCTAACAACTTAGTTGATGTCCATGCGGAACATATTCTCACACCATCAGACAACAGAACCAGAGATAATGCAGCCTACAGAACACTGTATATAAATGCTGATGTATATCGATATTCTTTCTCCCCGCGTACCATCATCACCTGGAACACCATACCATCAACTCTACGTCAAGTCAACACCATTGACCAGTTCCAGGCAGGGTTAGGGTCCATCAGATGTAAATACGTTCATTCCCTTTTCAACTGTATATACGATTTGCTTTTAACAGAAGGGACATGCGCAGAGAGTCAACACTCAACATAGAGTATTCTCCTGACGGGAAGAAGAAGTACCTGATACATCTAGGCTATTCCAGAAACGCACCCTGTGCACTAAACTTGATACACATATCCACGGTTTTATTAAATGAATACTCAAAATAAGCTCGTCTGTTGTAATCATATGACACAAAATGCTATACAAATAGTTACCGTTCATGCATATTTGTATTTTGTTTGTAAGTTCGTAAGTCAGTGGTTGTCGTTTAACACCAACTCATAAATTTTTAGCCATATCATGGCGAGAATGAGTTGATGAGGTCCGCTTTGTACTAGACCAACACGCTTAGTTGGATTCTCAGTAATAGCTCACTGAAACAAGTCCGCGGAAGACATGTCGCCCCACTCGGACACATTATTCTGATTCCGATCAACTAGTATTTTTCTTTCGCCGTAATGCGGCGTGCTTAGCGGAGAAGCAACACATACCAATTTAAGTCTTTGGTTTGATCTGATCGGGACTCAAACCCATGATCTACCTCATTCGAGGCGAGCACGCTAACCATTACATCACCGATGCAGGTTTTTTTTATTTTATTTATAAGACTAATGACTAGCAAGCCATCATAATTACCATCACACGATGGGAGACCCGTGTGGAGCAGGAACTACTCACCCTTCCGGAGAACCTGAGTTCCCCCCACCCAATTTTAGCGGTGTTCGCGTTGCACGATCTTTAGTTTTCTGTGTGGTGTTTTATAGATCATTGTTTGTCCTTTTGTTTTTGTTTTTCCTTTTTGCCATTGTATTGTCCGTGCTTCGATTTACAGTTTCTGATTACCCCTTGGGTTTCTTCAAACTTGTTCGACTGTCCACTAATAGGTCGGTTCCTGAACACTGATAAACAGCTCTTTCTTACAATGACTGTGATCTATGATACTTAATATGATATCATATCAGTTTAGGACCAACAATTTATTTCACTAATAAGGTTTGATTTATTGATTGATTTTTTGGTGTTTGAATGCCACTTTCAGCAATATTTCAGCTATATCATGGCGACCAGTTTTAGTGGTGGAGGAAGCCGGAATACCCGGAGAGAACCACCAACCCTGGGCAAACAACTGGTAAACTTATTCACTTGCGTGCACCTTTTTTTGTAATTTACAAAGCTGGGCACGAACCCACACCGTATTGGTGATAGGCTTGTATGAGCTGTTAGATCCAATGACCTAACTCATTGAACCACCCACCCGGGCCCCTCACTAATAAGGAAAACATTCCTCATCAAAGAGTGATAAAAATCAATAGAAGTGTTTCTTCTTATCAAAGACAAGCAGCTTTTTGTTCAAATTAGGAGACAACAATGTCATGTTATCATCTCCACAAGATTGTGGCCAAACAAAACTAGAACTGTGAGTGACCTCACTGAGTGATACCCCCCTCCCCCCACTTGCAGCTTAGTAGGAGTTGTGCTTACAATACATGCCTCCCCCTTTTCGTGAAAGTATAAGTTGAATTATCTCCCCTTTTAAATTTTGGACAGCAACCATATTCCTTCATGTACATCTGCAGGTAGAGTACTACAAGTGTGCAAAGTTTCATAAAAATCCAATAAGCCGTTTAGGAGGAGTTGCACTTACAAGGTACATGAACCCCCTTTTCGTGAAAGTATAAGTTGAATTATCTCCCCTTTTGAATTTTGGACAGCAACCATATTCCTTCATGCACATCTGCAGATAGTGTACTACAAGTGTGTAAAGTTTCATAAAAATACAATACACCGTTTAGGAGGAGTTGCGCTTACAAGGTACATGGACAGACGGACAGTATAAGTTGAATTATCTCCTCTTTTAGATTTTGGACAGCAACCATATTCCTTCATGCACATCTGCAGGTAGTGTACTACAAGTGTGTAAAGTTTCATAAAAATCCAATAAGCCGTTTAGGAGGAGTTGCGCTTACAAGGCACATGAACGGACGGACGGACAGATGGACAGGGTGATTCCTATATACCTCCCCAAACTTTGTTTGCGGGGGGTATAATGAGTCTGAACTAGTACTTAATCCTAGGTCTTAGGAATAGGAGGATACTTGGAACACCAATTATAGATAGGGATTAGCAGGTTAAAATCTTACAGGAGTCCATTAGACCAAAACCACTAAAATGTGCAGACAGTTGTCCAGCTGGCTATTGAATTTTTGAACATTTCATGCACAACATAAGTTGGAAGGCCTCAAGAAATATTGCTGAACTACTAAATTGTTGTTTTAGGGAGTCTAGCAGGGGACTGTAACAAAAATATGAAGTTTTGTTCCCGATTTGTAAAAACAATGGCAGATATGAAGATCAAGTTCTACACTATAAGATCCATAACTATAGATTTGATTTAATTTTAATTTTTGGTGTTTTAATGCCATTTACAGCAATATTTAAGCTATATCATGGCGATTAGTTTTAGAGGTGGAAGAAGCAGGAGTACACAGAGAACCACTGACCATTGCAAGCAACTAGTAAACTTGATCACTTGCGGCTGCGAGTCGAGTGCACCCTTGTTTTGTAATTTACAAAGCCGGGCGCAAACCCACGCCGTATTGGTGATAGGCTTGTATGAATTGTTAGGTAATCCAACTACCTACCTCATTGAGCCACCCGGGCCCTTCCATAACTATAGATGCAGTGTCATACATCAGTTAATTGTGGAAAAAAAAAGAGATGAAAATCACACAAAATGATGATACAAACTAGCCAAATAATTGTATATATTACTTTTATTGTCAACAAGAATACATGTATAATAAAAATTTAATTATTCAAGAGTACAAGTGTATCTTGTATGATGATAGTATGATAAAAAACCACAGTTTACCATCATCTATTAAACACAATATTTGATATACAGTGAAACCTGTCTAAACTGAACCATGATGAAACCGGAAATCCTGTTTAAACCGAATGTTATAAAAAGTCCCAATTTAGGATTTAAAAAAAATGTAACCTGTATAAACCAATCACCTGTCTATTACAAACAAATAAAATCTGGTTCCAAAGAGGTTCAGCTTAAACAGGTTCCACTGTACTTGTAAATCAATCTATTATATTCTTAATACCATATATAAAATATAGCTGTATTTGTTACAATCAATATTTAATATTTGACACTGTATACAGGCCCACTTAGAGGGGGGGGGGGTCAACCGGGGAGGTGCCCTGGGGCCCATGAGTTTATAATTAAGGGTCCAGTCAAATAAACAAGTAGAAAGCTGTTTTCTAAATCTTAATTCATCAATTCATTTTTGTTGTACTGATTCCTTACTTATGACACATGGTGGTGGACTTAGTTTGAGTATCATTATTTGGAGAATTGGAGGAGGGGGGGGGGGAAGTTTCCTTTTGCACTGGGGCCCAAAAAGTCTCTGATTATTTGTATTATATATGTCCAATTATCATGTGTACATATACAACATCTGTTAGATATAATCTTCAACTTGTTGAAGGCAGTCCATGTTTGGTAGAAGTAGGCCATCCTTTGATATAATCAATTTGTTGAAGGCGGTCAGGTGTTTGGTAGAAGTACGACAACCTCTGATATAATCTTCAACTTGTTGAAGGAGGTCCATGTTTGGTAGAAGTAGGACAACCTCTGATATAATCTTCAACTTGTTGAAGGCGGTCGGTGTTTCGTAGAAGTAGAAGTACCGATAGAGAAGTTTTGTATACCTATCAGTCTATTATACACCTATGCAAAGTCTCTCTTATTCCATTGATAATTTACAGAGGCAGTTTTATTACATATCAACTATTTTTTTTTTAAAACAAAAAGCTACAAAAGAATTTTTTTTTTTTGGGTCTATTTCGCTGATTTTAGAAACTGTAATTAAAATGTGTACAAAACTTCATTTATTATGAACCAAATAAAATAGACAATTCTGACATTTTTCTTCAATGCAGAAAAAGGTTGCAAGTTTTCTTTTGACCTATTTTATGAGACTACTAATACTGGGTACATGTATTTTTAGTCAACCTTGTTGCCAAATGACAGGTGAAGGAGGGAAAGAAAAATCACAACAATGGAACAAATCACAAAACAAATAAAATTCAAGCAAAAGCCTGATTGATTTAATGATTTTATTTTCACATACATCTGTAAAGTCAAACCTGTATTAAGTGGTCACCTTTAGGACAAAGAAAAAGTGGCCTGATAAGACAGGTGACCTCTTAAAAGAAGTTCAATTCCTATGAATTTTTCTGATCGGACAAGAAAAAAAGCGACCTTTGAATACAGATGACTACTTTATAGAGGGGACGACATGGGCAGGTTTGACTGTAAATGTTCTAACATGTTTTATAGAGGTGACGACATGGGCAGGTTTGACTGTAAATGTTCTAACATGTTTTATAGAGCAGACGACATAGGCAGGTTTGACTGTAAATGTTCTAACATGTTTTATAGAAGTGATGACATGGGCAGGTTTGACTGTAAATGTTCTAACATGTTTTATAGAGGTGACGACATGGGCAGGTTTGACTGTAAATGTTCTAACATGTTTTATAGAG
>MJUT01022752.1:524156-536570 GCA_002080005.1 Gigantidas platifrons
GTCAGTTTTATTGGTGGAGGAAACCGGAGTAGAAAAACATCGACCAGCTGCAAGTCACTGACAAACTTCATCACATAATGTTGTATCAAGTACACCTTGCCTGAGTGTGATTCGAACTCACAATGTTGGAGATAGACAACATCATTTTGTAGTTATTCTTCTATTATATATGGTACACAGAAATATTAACACCACTGGGTCCAAAGTCCAATCTACACACCTGTGTTATTTTTAAGCCAATACAAAAGGTATATGAAAATTGATACCTTGATTGATTTACCTTGACAAAAGGTTTGAAGATTGTTAATAAAATAAAATTCAAAATATCGTAGCTATAGACCTAATTTTGAATTGAATATCAAAAAGTCGAACAATTAACCAGTTTTAAAAATCTATCATGCACACAATAGTCAAAAACATGCAAATGGCAGATATAATCAAATAATTGTCAGAATATGAATTGTTGTTAATAATTACTTACCCTATAAATAGACTGAATATTTAGAAGTACATGCCAAAACATAAGATTAGATCAAACAATTCCAAAGCTAATCGTTTCTGATATTTATTTGAAAGTGTAACTTTTTGAACTTGAAATTTTAATTGATAGTTGTCATTTAAAAATCAGATAATTTAAAGCACCATAATAAATGTATATGGAAAAAAATTATCTGCCACAAGAATATTATTACACAGTACAGGTACAATAGTTTTTTGTTTTCAAATATAATAAAATCGGGTGGTGGGGGGGAAGGGGGCCTATGGTTTTTTCCCCAGAACCAGAAAAAAATACCAATTTTTTTGTATTTTTTTGTATTATACATTTTTTGTTCAAATTTTGGCAAAATTTCTCATTGAATATTGCAGCTGGATTGTTTATTTTTTGCAATAAATTTTTTTCTATAAAATTTGGCAATAGAAATTAAAAAAACAAAAACAAAAAAAAACATGGCCCCACTCCTGTAATACGGTAGTTCAATAGAGGGAAAATGGGGACAATCAACAAATTACAGATTGTTAGAGGGACAGGGTAACATTTACGAAAGAGTATAAAAATACCTTCACACCCTCCTTATGTATACCTGATTACATAATTAATACACCAGTCCATTAATTGTTATTCTGTCCCCAGGGAATGTGCAGATTACATTATCTATCCATGTTTTGTATAAATTGGCTAGGCAGTGAAGGAATGTGAGAAACAACCAATATCTGAAAGCTTTTTTTCATCCTGTCAAACTTTCAAAAATTCTATGATACCAAACATAATATAAAGTACACTGAACAACACAACCAGATATTAAAACACTACTACATGTATTATTTGTCCACAAAAATAAAAACAAACTGAAAGGGACAAAACATTTAGACATAAAATACTTGTTGCCCGTCTTAATACAATATACATACATGTAATTAAAACAAATTGTATTATTAAACCTGATACAGTAGCCCCCCCTCCCTCTTATCAGGCCCCAGCCACCCCTCTTATCAGGCCATCATTCAGATGTACTGAAATAGTAAAATGCTACTAAACTGTTCCCCTCAAAAGAGGCCAACCCTCTTATAAGGCAACTTTTTTTTTAATTGCAGAAGGAGTGGCATTATCAAGGGAGACTACTGTACAGTCATTTAATTTAGCATGCAATATCACCAGACAGCGTGTACCGATAATGTATGGATGGCACAAAAGAAAAACTTGCACACACACTCACAGTTGATATGTTTCTTTTGAGTCATATTAATTTTTTGTTCAAAGTTCGTTATCAGTGAACCATGTAACATATGTTGAACAAATCGACAGATGTGCATGTATTTCATCACCGTGTAAGTCAATACTTTTTTCCCGCTTTTGTGATAGAGACAAATACTCTTCAGTCAAATTCGAACCAAAATAATTAAGAATTGTGTATAAAAATGACCATCCTGATCCTGATCCTAGGTCATAAATGACACGACTAGCCTCTAAACAATGTCCTCAATGTATAAATCACTCACGGTGTTTACTCCATTGTACCATCGATTACCAAAAACGGAATAAATTTCTGCATTTGAACAAGTTCACATGACGCCACTGCCAATGAATATGGATTTGGGTTTATGCAGTTTAACACCATTTTCAACAATATTTCAGTTATACTGTGGCTGTCTGTTTTATTGGTGCCAATAAATATGTAAACTCTTGACGGAATTAATACGACCCTGAAGAAATATATTAAAATTCTCACAGAATTCACAATAATGCAGAACATGTAATACTTAAAAGTTCATCTTTCAAAATAGTAACATGCTAATTTTTTTTAAAGGCAAACTTTTGTCAAATGAACACATATATATCTATATTATAGGATAATGAAAAACAATCACGATAGCCCAGAATCTTCTTGTGATAATATCTGAAGGCTTCCTTTCTTCATCCATGAAAGTCCGTTAGTTCTTGTAGATGTATCTCTCTCGCTACCTTTTGACTACAAAATAAATAGGAAAAGCAATGCTAATTAATTTGCTATAAATGAAAATGTCTTTAATGTCTTAAAAAACTTTCATTTAAAGTAAAAATATCATTGTGTTGAAGTCAAAGAGACCAACAGTTTTAGTTTGAATTAGCAAAGCACCCGTGGTATTCGAGCTATTACCGCAAATCTAGATAACAGTTACTATGAACGAACTATATTGTTATTTCGAGTGACTGTATTTCATAGTGAATAGGGTATGTAAAGGAAGAAAGGAAGAATCTATACCTCTGAAGCTATCTTGATAATTTAAGACACAAGTCAAGTAGAAATCACTGTTGAGTTATTCCCAGAGTAAACAGGGAATGTCAAGGGCGAAAGGCAGAACCCAAACCTCTGAAACAATCTTGATAATTTAAGACACAAGTCAAAGCAGAGATCACTGTTGAGTTATTCCTAGAGAGTAATTGGATATGTATTCCCAGAGTGTTGGGTAATTTATATTTTTCTTGACAACTCACTCACCACTCAACTTTCTATAAAATTATATACATACCGGTAAATATTGTATGGACAATATGTAAATTGAATTCAGAAAATATCTGAAATGGTTCTCTACTAACATTACAATAAAGAGACAATTATATTTTGTAACAGACCATAGAGAAGAGAAAACAGATGTACATAAAACTCAAACATATTTTTTAATCTAAATTTAAATCAACAATAGTTTTTTTTTATTTTTTATACGAAATAAAATTCTGTAAATGTCATTGGTACATTAGAAAAATACAAATTCNAAAAAAAAAAAAAAAAAAAAAAACCCCCAACAAAATGTACAATTAAAAACGAATAATTTGATTTTAATGGACATGGCATAGATAAAATCTATTTATAGTTTTTATGTAAATATGTACACAACCTATTTACAGTAGAAAGATACCTGTACAGATTTATTTGATCTCCTCAATCTAGGTAACACACTATTTATGCTATATTTACATTACAGTAATATTTATAAATCCCTTATACATTTGGTAACCTTATTTGGGAGATTACATATGCACACACATCATGGGCATTATCACAAGTTGTACCTATTTTTATTTCTCCTTGGCCTAACCGAATTTATGACATATAAACAAGCAACTAACTTCCTATTCAGAAATGAACTATCAGGACCCCATATTAGTCAGGCATGACTAGTCAAGCTTTAATACTTCAGGTAAAATTCGGGTGAAGTATCCACACACCATATAAGCTGTACACATGAGAAGTAGTTTATTTCGATTTTACTAAAGCTATATATGGATGTGTTTAATTTCAACTGTGATGGTAGCCATTTGGAATTTTAAAGGACCTAAATTGCAAAAATTGACCATAGCATAGCCTGTAACCCCATTATTCCTTCAGAAAGCCCTTTTGAAAAGTTCAGTGTACCCCACTTTACATGGGGTGATATACAGTACATATTTATATGCACCTGAAACTATGTTGCCAACACAATTCCTGCACAAAGGTAAAAATATGACCTTGTCCTTCACTAGTATTATGTTTATCTATTGGTTTAGACATTATTCAATCATATCTAAATAAGGTCAAGCAAGTTTTAGGTCACTTCATTCAAGACAACATGTCACCACTACAAATAAATAAACTAAAACTACAAAGTAAATAGTACAGTATAAAAGACATGGAAAACTGGGGAGTTATTAATGAGAGATTAAAGTGGTCTAGAAATATGAAGTTGTAGGTAGTTGTAAAGTCAAACCAGCCTTAAAGACCACTTTGTATTGAGAAACAGTCTGCATAAAAGGGTCTTCATTTTAATTTCGAATTGTAGTGCATTTTTATGTAATTCAAACCTTCATTAAAAGACCACTAGGCACCTGTATTAAAAGACCATTTTAAAAGGACCTTCATTTTCATTTTCCATTGTGTTGCATTTTTTATGTAATTTAAACCTTCATTAAAAGACCATTTTAAAAGGACCTTCATTTTCATTTTCTATTGTAGTGCATTTTTTAAGTAATTTAAACCTTCATTAAAAGATCACATGTAGTTAAAGACCATTTTAAAAGGATCTTCATTTTCATTTCCCATTGTAGTGCATTTTATGTAATTTAACCCATCATTAAGAGACCACCTGTATTAAGAGACCACTTATTTCCTCTCCCTTGAGTAATCTCTTAAGACAGCTTTCAATGTATGTAGTAATCTATTGTACATGAAGGCATCTTAAAATTGGTTTTTAATGGCAACTTAAGCAGTATTTCAGCTATATCAAGGCTGTATAAATTTGAATGTATGTATAAAAAAAAACAGAAGAGAAAACAAAACATTGCATTTATAGGCACAAATCCATGTATTTTCAAACAAGAGGCTCCATGATGTCTATAATTGCAACCATGATTAAGAGTTAAATTTAAAACAATCTGATGGGTTTGAAAGAAAGATTTTGTTTTGACAAAGCTTATATGACTTAGAGGCTCTCAGAAGCCTGTATAATGGATCATCTTGCACTCTAAGACCATATTTGTGTAGTTTTTAATTGTTTTAATGTCTTCTGAGAAGAATTTTTTTTTTTTTTTACATATTTACAGACTCCAACATTACACTATTTTCCCGTGATGGTCAACTTGAAATCCTTATCAGAAATAAATAGGAGAATATGCTTCATAGGACAATGGATGATCCTGCTTCTAGCTAAAGCAAACAGAAGCATAACATGTGAACTATATAATGTATAACAGGCAAACAAGAACATAGACCTGTGCATTGCTGTTGAAAACATTAACTATAAATTTCAAATGATTTGCTTTACTGGAATGTAAGTCAATGAACGTAAAACCTTAGAAAATTGGATTTTTCAGCAAAACAAGGGGCATAACTCCTGAATGAAAAAAAAAATTAATCAAACTTGGTCTGCCTTTTATGATCCCTGACATAATTTATATATTTTGGGTACAACTTAATTAATTTAATTATCATTAAAATCTACTAGGATGTTGAGAAATTGACATCTTGAAAAAAATATGAAATGCTGTCAAATGAAACAATATTCTTATTAAGTACACTTGCACTAAACAAATTAGGTGGTCTTGTTATCAACTTCGACAAGGGTATCTCCTTAGAAGGCTTCACAAGAGTGGTGATAACCTAATTTGTCCTGTTAAACTGTTGGTTTGGTGTTCACCTACTGCCCTTACTCAGTAAATTTTACTGCAGTTTCAATAAAAATATAAAATATTTGTAATTAAAAATTGTGAATTCAGTGGGTGATAGAAAAATAAAATGTTGATAATTTATGTCACTAATAAAATGGGAGTTGGTATCAGAAAACCAACAATTATATAATTTAGGCCTCGGTTAGCTTATAATGTCTGGTGAAATATGTTAATTACATTTTTTGTACTAGTAATGCAAGGT
The DNA here is from genome assembly GCA_002080005.1 of Gigantidas platifrons. Classification (NCBI taxonomy): domain Eukaryota; kingdom Metazoa; phylum Mollusca; class Bivalvia; order Mytilida; family Modiolidae; genus Gigantidas; species Gigantidas platifrons. Next base: position 530,039 of record MJUT01022752.1, read on the forward strand.
ACCAGACATCACATGAGCTGTGTTAATTGATATAGTTATGACTGGTACTTATATATATATAATGCATGACGGGTACCAGATTACATAGTTGGTTAGTTTATGGTGTTTTAACACCACTTTCAACAATATTTCAGTTATATTGTGGCGGTAAGTTTTATTGGTGGAGGAAACCGGAGTACTCGGAGAAAACCATCGACCTGACACATGTCACTGACAAACTTTATCACATAATGTTGTATTGAGTACACATTGCCTGAGCGGGGTTCGAACTCACAACATTAGTGGTCATAGGCACTGATTACATAGGTAGTTATGCATCCAACTACCATACCTAATTGGGAGTTGGTAACAGAAAAACAACAATTATATAGTTTTGGCTTCAGTTATCTTATAATGTCAGGTGAGCTGTGTTAATTACTAGTAATGCTAGGTACCAGATTACATCACATGAGCTGTGTTAATTACAATAGTAATGCAGGGTACCAGATTACATCACATGAGCTGTGTTAATTACAATAGTAATGCAGGGTACCAGATTACATGTCACGAAAACATAGAAAATATCAAATAATTAATGTTGTCTTTTATTAGAGGAAATCCTCTTACTACATGTATGTCAGGTTACTGTCTTAATGACTGACATTTTCTGCAGCAATTAACAAGGCAGACACATGTTATTATTATCTATAATGAGAATCCTCAGGATTTATAAGACTGTCATTGCCAGAGTCATTAGACATAATGATATAACATACATATAAACACTAGTTAATACAACACATTACAGTCTGTATGGAATTCAGAGGAATGATAAAACCTACTTATTGTTCTTTTTGTTATATAATTCTGGGATTGATAGAAAACTTACGTTTTATTTAGTAAGATCATTTATTATTTTGAATACAATATTTCACATGTATGCATGAATAAAATCTAATTTTAATATTGATAATACAAAATGTACCTTCGAATAAATATCCTAATATTTTAATAATTTTATATTTGTCATGTCTTTTAATATAATAATTAAATGTTATTTTTAAAAATAAACAATAATTAAATATATATATACATTTTTCCATTTATCCTTTTTCATTGACAGAGTTAAATTTACTGGTCTGTTCTGTTCAAAGACAGTGAAACTTGTCTAAACCAAAGCTCCTTGGGACCAGGCTCTTGAGTTCAGAATTGGGAGGGGGTTATGGTGTTAAATGCCACATTCAACAATATATCAGCTTTATTGTGGCAGTTTGTTTTATTGGTGGAGGAAACCTGGGTGCCTGGAGAAAACCACCTACCTGCCGCAAGTCACTGACAAACTTGATCATATAATGTTGTATCGAGTACACCTCGCCTCAGCGAGATTCGAACTTGCAACGTTAGTGTTGATAGGCACTGATTGCATAGGTAGTTATAAATCCAACTACCATAGATCACGACCATGACGGCCCCCTTTTAATACTTAGATATTTGTCATGTCCTTTAATATAATAATTGAACGTTAAATAATCAAAAATAAAAGTGTGTCCTTTTTCATTGACAATGTAAATTTGACTGGTTTGCTCTATTCAAAATACATAGAAACTTGTCTAAACTAAACCTCCTTGGGACCAGCTTTTGTGCTTGTGATAAAATGGTGTTCGGTTGATGCAGGTTAAATTAACAAAGCTTTCCTACATTGGGCCTTTCCTTAGAGTTTGGTTTATAAATGTATGTGTACTTCACTCTTTGTAAGGAATATACATTATATGTTAGTAAGAAAGAATATGAAGTAAATGAACATCAGAGACTATCCAATTTTACACTTACACAAAAATTAAAGTAAAGGAATAGCACTTTCGTTACTGTCATAGTAAGATCATCAATATTGAGCATAACTCGTACCCTAATATGTGTGAGACACATCCCCTAGCCTGCAGTTGAGTGCAACAATTTACTTCTGTCAATAAATGTTACATCTGGGTATCTTGGACTTTTTGAGGGGATTAGGGTTAAGGGTTATGGTGTTTTTAAGCCACTTTCAACAATATTTCAGTTATATCGTGACGGCCAGTTTTATTGGTGGAGGAAACCGAATACCAAAAAAAAACCCACTGATCTGCCGCAAGTCATTGACAAACTTTATCACATAATGCTGTATTTAGTATACCTCGACTGAGCGGGATTCGAACTCACAACTTTCGTGTTGATAGGCACTGATTGCATAGGTAGTTAGAAATCCATTTAGCATATGATCAAGATGGCCCCGTAGTGTTTTTGATGTTATTTGTGTCATAGAATTTTATTTCCTTTGACTTGGGACACAGATAGATTTGACTGTATATACCTGGTAGTGTCTAGAGTTAATTAGAGCTCGTGTTGTATGACATGTGAAGAAATTCAGTGAAGGCTATGATTAGAGTAAACGTAATGAGGTGCCAGAGATGTTAATTTGACTCTGAAAACACCAATTTAAACACACCCTGGGTTAACTAAAGAAATTGATTGAATTTGTTTTTACACAGGAGATTTTAATACTCTTTCAAAACCTGGGAGCCAGGATGGGTATTAGTCTAAATTTACTAAAGACTCCCACAGAAAACAAGAAAGATCACACTGACATTTTGTGCTAGAATAAGATAATTTTTCCTTTGAAAATGTGTAGATTATTGTTAAGATACTTTAACAATTTCAGTGTTGTCCCTTGTGTGATAAATTAACCAAGTATAGTAAAACCTGTATTAAAAGGTCACCATTGAGACAAAGAAAACATGGCCTCATAAGACAGGTGACCACTTAAAACAGGTTTTATTCATATGAAATTTTCTATGACAGAACAAGAAAAAGGTGACCTTTTAATACAGGTGACTGCTTAATAGAGGTGACCTTATGAGCAGGTTTGACTGTATCTGTTAATTTTTACCACAAGTAACAGAACCCCTATCATGCATAATTAGTATGGGACATTTAATGAGAAGATTAGTATGTAAAAAAGATTCCATTTTTATGATAAATACTAGTACATGTACATGTATGTCAATTTATAAAAAGGGGCAGTCATGATCGCATGGTAGTTGCATTATAACTACCAATGCAATCAGTGCCTATCGCCACTAACGTTGTGAGTTCGAATCCCACTCATGGTGAGGTGTACTCAATACAACACTATGCGATAAAGTTTGTCAGTGACTAAGTCACTTGCAGCAGGTTGGTGGTTTTCTCCGGTCTCCCCCATAAAAAAAACTGACCGCCACGATATAACTGAAATATTGTTGAAAGTGCAGTTAAACACGAATTCATAAAATTTGTTACAAATACATGCATCAAAATATATGTGTATTTACCGTAATATATATGTAAATAAATAAAAAAATAATACATGTATATAAATGCACATAAAATGCAGATCCATGTATTTAAAATTGAATATCCTGTTTAAACGGTCATAAGAGGAATTAACAAACATTACTTAATAAAGGAAAAGCATATTAATGGCATAACATGATTTAATCTTGTTATTACTCAACAAACAAGCCACTTACTTACTTAGTGTATATTCTAATATGCTTTTCAGCATAAGTGTTTCTATTACTTAATAGTTGACCTGGTTTAAAATAATCATTTAATCTTAATTCATACAGAACATATATATACATGTATATAATTAGAAAAATAGTGCCTGTAAGTTTGGTAATGTTCTTGAAATTTGTATTTGCGTTGAAAGTTAATATATACCTTCGAAACATGAGTGTGTAACATCATTTTCTATCGGCAGACATCCCCCTCCCCTAACAACATACTTCACGCATGTATAGTAAAAGGTCACCTAAGGTCATATGAATTGGGGTGTATATTGTCGCATAGACTGGAAATAAAAGAGAATGAATGGACTTTTTACTCAATAATTAGCATTAATTTATATTTTTAATGTACTTCTTGTAAAAAAAATATCTGGACATTGTCCCTTTAATGTTGTATATAGTTTTTTCTTCTTAAGCTCTTCTGAGTGAGTACAGAGCATTGATCTGTGACAAAAGTTGTTGAGATCAATAATTTTATCCCAGCATCAGCTGTGATATACACCTTTTCTTCAACAACAAACAGAATTAATATTGTAAACACGTTTCTCCTTGACATTTACCCAACAGTAATGGTACTTACATCATTGTTTACAAGTATTTTATTGATAGATCCACAGAACACACATACACAGTTTTCTTTACCTAATTATTTTGACATTTACCTTATCTAATGAGCAATTGATCAAAAGCACATATGTTGACATGTTTTTTTCTCTTTGTTAATGACGTACATATTTACACCTCTTTACAAAATTGAAAATGGTGGTTTAGCCTTAAACAAAGGGTGAATAACTTGATATACAGCTGAAGACAGATTGATTGATTGATTATTGTTTAATGGCACGCGTGTTATTGGTGATGATCATCACCATTAAAAAAAAAAGAAGGCATTTTGGGGATTTTCAGCTATAACTTAATGGGGCAGGAAAGCCTGGAAATTTATAACAGACTGACTGTTGAAATCCCTGGCCAGCATGGGTAGATAGATGTCTGGAGACACTTGAGATGTGTATCAGGAATTTTCAGCTATAACTTAATGGGGCAGGAAAGCCTGGAAATTTATACCAGACTGACTGTTGAAATCCCTGGCCAGCATGGGTAGATGTCTAGAGACACTTGAGATGTGTATCAGAGTACAAACCCAGATCAGTGGTGTTACTAATTTTTTGCAGTAAGCGTATAAACAAGGTTTCAAAGTGTAGGCTATAATTTTTGGACCAAAAACGTAGAAACTACGATCAAAATGTAAGTGCAAACAGCTCTGTATTACGGTTGTGGTCATAAATGCCCATAACCACTGTGCAATCTATAACCCCTCCCATCCCCCACCCCCTTAAAGTCAACTGAGCATCCTTTCAGTTTGCATTCATGATGAGAACAAGTTTACAGTAAGGATGGACAGAGGTAAAACAGCATAGCCCCCCCCTCCAGTGGAGTGGGGGTTTAATAAACTATGTAGATAAAATGTGGTCCCGAGATTGGCAGATGGGGAGATGATGCAATGTAGATTGAGTTGGTAAATTTTGCCTGACAACTGGGCACCACTCCAACAAATATTTGAAATAACTGTTGTTTTTTTTTAATATATAAAACTGATGCTTTGGGACCAAACATTTGAATATAAATTCCAATCGAAAGAAAATATCCAGAATGTTTCTATGATGAGTTAATAGCATACATGTACCGGTATATAATTTTACAAACTGTTATCATGTAGTGGTGTTATACAGGACTCAAAGTGGGTGTCAGTAAAAAAAAAAAACAGGCAACAGGCATTTGAATAGATCCACAAGTTATATGAATAAATTAATTCAAGGACAAATTTATTTCCGTAAAAATATTTCATTGAAAATGTCAGTGTCAATTTTGGGTGCTAGCGGTGTTCACTTTTGGTATTGTAACATTACAAGATGAACCTTTGTATATTATAATATACAGCAGACTACAATTAGTACTCAATACACTTCTATCTAGGACCGGAAAAATGTTGATTAAAATGTAGAAGGTTATGATGATTATATAACACGCAAAAACCACAAATGTCAGATTTATTTATAAGAAGTCGGTGAAACGTGAATATATGTTACAACAGTATTTTTTGTTAACATGGATTCTATAGAATAAACAGATTATATCTTCTAATTCTTAAAACGCAACAATGATATTTTTTTTTCATTCAACATTGTTCCAACTTGCAAGTTATTAAAAATTATATTCCAAAAAAAAAACTTATCAGATATTTTAAAACAGGTACTCAAGAGATACAAGGACCACAACTTTACTAATACAGGGGTGGTTTGCTACGTCACATGCATGGATACTTGAACATCGCCCCGAGGTAGGTTTATGCAGTTGTACAATTTAAAACTAGAGGCTCAGCCCACTGAGCCTGTATCGCTCACCTGACAATAGAATGATACTGAAGCAAATTTCAAAGGGATATAATCATTACCTTAACTGTTTTCTATATTTATGCATAAAAGATAATGTATTTGGGCCAGCTGAGCTAAAAAATTATGAAAAAAGGGCAATAACTCCTAGACGGGTAATAAGATTTACTTCAAAATTGCAGGGCATGTAGATCTTGACAAACTGAACATATTTTCAGCTTACACTTAACATCTATCTCTTATAGTTTTTGAAATATAAGACGAAAAGTATTAAAATTTTAAAAATTTGATGAAAAAAGGACAATAACTTCAAAATGGGTAATGGCATTTACTTCAAAATTGCAGTGTAGGTAGATCTTGAGATGCTGCACATTTTTGCAATTTAAACTTAATATCTCTCTCTTATAGTTTTTCAAATATAAGACGAACAGTATTCAAATTTTTAAAATTTGATGAAAAAAGGTTAACAACTCCAAAATGGGTTATGGGATATACTTCAAAATTGCAGGGTAGGTAGATCTTGCCATGCTGAACATGTTTGCAGTTTAAACTTAACATCTATCTCTTATAGTTTTTGAAATA
>MJUT01022752.1:551462-572927 GCA_002080005.1 Gigantidas platifrons
ACTAAACATTACAATCTGGGAAGAGTTATATACCCTCTTCTAAACCATACTAAACATTACAATCTGGGAAGAGTTATATACCCTCTTCTAAACATTACAATCTGGGAAGAGTTATATACCCTCTTCCAAACCACACTAAACATTACAATCTGGGAAGAGTTATATACCCTCTTCTAAACCATACTAAACATTACAATCTGGGAAGAGTTATATACCCTCTTCTAAACCACACTAAACATTACAATCTGGGAAGAGTTATATACCCTCTTCTAAACAATACTAAACATTACAATCTGGCTTTGGAAAACCATAAAATAAATATAATCATAAAATAAATAAAGGGCTACACAGAGCAAAGCATGATATGACTGCAGTTTGGTCCACTAGAGGTCCACTAGAACAAAATGATCACACAGAAACCATTGTGTCCACAGAAATCATCAACAATGACACACCCATAACAGAATACGACCATAAAATTTTTATGGTTGTACAGAGACTAGGTCCTACTTCCATATGCCAGGATATATACATGTGCATAATACTTAGAATTGGATCCTACCCATGAAAAAACATCTTGCAATTTCAACCAAACTGAACAAAAAAGTCATTGGACAAAGGTCATGTGACATATTTCTTGCTGCCATTCACACTGTAGTTTGTGGAACAATAATGACAATAATATGTCATATGGCTACAGAGAAACTTGACATTATTAATGTTTATTCATTCATACAAAATTCATTAGGATAGACAACTCTATCTTGTTAGAATAAATTTACCATCACCAAAGCATTAAAGCTTTTAAACTATGCTTTGCACCTGTACAGAGCTGACCTTCACCAAAATCTAGAAACACCTGTGTTTACCTGTATTTACCTTAGGCTTAATCATTTTCTGTCTGGCTTCTTCGTGTATATTTGGGTCCCATGGTGTGTATCTATAGAGAAAATATGTTGATCGCTTAAATCTCACATTTTTCATAATTTCATTGTAAACAAAGATGATAATTTTTACTGAAATTTCTGAAAGTTCAACCGTCTTATGTCTTTCGATTATACATTTTGTATTTCAATATTTATGGCGCTGTATGAAAGTTTGATACATTTAATCAAAATTCAAATATATTAACCAATGAGACACAGATGTGAGAAAAGAATGAAGTCTAATTTACCAAAACAGAATAAAATAAAATTGAAGCAATGTTTGACAATATATCATTCAGATCAGTTTTATAGCTAGAGAAAACTACTAACCATTAAATGCAAGACACTGACACAATTTATAGGATAATGTAATATTAAATACATCTATTGAATTCACAACTGATAGGCACTGATTACATATTATGTAGACGTAAATTCAACTATAATACAATTGAGGGGGCCGTAACGGTCGTGATGGTATGGTAATTGGATTTACAACTACCTGAGCAATCAATGCCTATCACCACTAAAGTTGTGAGTTCGAACTCCGTTCATGACGAGGTGTACTCGATACAACATTGCGTGATATGATAAAGCTTGTCAGTGACTTGCGACAGGTCGGTAGTTTTCTCCGGTTTCCTTCACCAATATAACTGACTGCCACGATATAACTGAAATATTGTTGAAAAAAGCGGCATTAAACACTATAAACCAAACCAACCTACGAATTCCACTTGGTATTTTTGCCTTTGCCTAAGCAATAAAATAAATTATATGTCATAATCCAGTTGAACAATAGCAATTTATGATGTTAACATGGAAACTTTACCTAATTGTGTGGGGGTCATCAGACTTAACAGGTTCTTTTGACTTTTCTTTACTCAGTGCTACTGTGTCTGCAACTTTTTGTTTAAACAATTCTGTATCTTCTTCATATCTGAAATATACAAGATAAATCATTCTATAATGGGAGATAACTCTACCATACTTTAATTGAATAATAAGATATCAGACAAAGGGAGATAACTCCAAATCCTTGTTTTTCAAATACTTCATCAGTACTTATAAATAAACTAGAGACTCACCCGAGCCTGAATTGCTAACATAGTTATTCTTGCACTGTTTGAGTTCAAGCAGGATTTCAGTATCTAAGATATAAAAGGATCTAACACCGGTAAGAGGGCAAGACGGAAAAATTTCAGACATACAAGGGAAAGATTTCTGGTCTCCAACGAGGCTCGCCGAGTTGGAGACCAATAGAAATCTTTCCCGCAGGTGTCTGAGATTTTTTCGTCTTGCCCTCTTACCGGTGTTTGATTCTTTTTCTCACTAATTTAACAAGAGGATATTTTTATTTGATAGCTATGCACTTTTAGCAGACGATGTAAACAAACAGAGTTATTTCCCCTTAATTTGTGTAAGCGTGTGTGTTTTTGATGAAAGGGATGCATGTTTCTATTGTAACCTAATTTTCGGGGGCAGCTGATAAGTGGCTGACTAGATAAATACACAAAACGTAAATAGTTAAATGATTTTAATGATACAATGACATTTTGCGAAACGTAACATTTTTGAGGAAAAAGTAGCATGAAATTCTTATCTCACCCACGGGTTGAGACAAGGATATCTCACACTGCTAAAAATAGGAACTGTGCTGTCTCATTAGTGAGAAATGAATTGTCTATCCCTGCCATGTTTTGTACTGGACCAAGATTAAATGAGGAATCTTTGTAGAGGATTTCACACAAATTATTGGTAGTATGTTACAGGATTTCACATAAATTATTGGTACTGTGCTACAGGACTTCATATGAATTATTGGTACTGTGCTACAGGACTTCATATGAATTATTGGTACTGTGTTACAATTCATTTCAATCTGCAGCTTTGGAGAAGATTTTTAAAGTTTCAGACAAACAGAAACAAAAATTGCCAATAACAGTCAAGATTTTTGCTTGATCAAGACGATATGTGGAATCTTTGTACAAACCTAAATATTATTTGGACTTGTTGATTCATAGGAGAAGATTTTTTTCATAGTCTCAGCCAATCAGATACAAGAATTGCCAATGGTGGCCATGATTTTTTAATGATCAAGACAAAATGAAGAATCTCTGTAGAGGATCTCCTCCATATCACTTCTATGAAGTAAAAAATCATGATTACTTGTAGCTTCTGAGGCAAAGATTTTTTTAACAAATTGCATCCAACCAAAACAGAAAATTGTCAATGGGGGTCGTGTTTTAGCCAGATCAAGATTAAATGAGGAAACTTTGCAGAGGATCTCACAAACATCATATGTACTAAGTTAAAAAGCATTTGGACTTGTACTTTCAGAAGAGATATTTTTAAATAAGTCAATAAAAAATTAAAATTGCCTATGGAGGTCATGTTTTCATCTAGATCGATATGAAATGAGGAATTCTGAGTAGGACCTCGTATATTGTTTCTAACTAACAAATCATTTGTGCTTCAGCGGAGAAGACTTTTCAAGCTTCAGCCAACCAGAAACAAGAATTGCCCAAGACATCCATGTTTTAGGTCAGATCAAGCTGTAATAAGGAATTTTGTAGAGGATCTTACATTCATTATTTGTAACAAATAACAAATCATATGAATTTGTAGTTTCAGAGATTTAAAAAAAAAAAGCTTTAGCCAATCAGAAACAAGAATTGACCATGGCAGCCATGTTTTTTTTATTGATCATGATGAAATGGGGAATTTTTGTACAGGATATATCAAACATCACTCCAGTAAAGCTTGGTTCCGATTGGCTAAGCTCAATAAACCATTATGTGATAAAGTTTGTCAGTGACATATGACAGGTCGGTGGTTTTCTCCTTATTTCTCCGGTTTCCTCTACAAATAAAACTGACTGTCACGATATAACTATAACATTGTTGAAAAGTGGCGTTAAACATCATAACCCTAACCCAATTGGTTAAATAGATTCTTAGGAGACGATCAGAATGTGATATTTTAACGACAAAGGACTCTTAAACGATGGCAATAGCTAACATGAACCTTTCAGTGAGGTGAGCTAAAAATGAGCAGTAGAAACATATTTTATATACAAAAAGTAATAAATAATTGCTGGTTTTTTTTTAAATATAGTTATGATCGACTACTTACAAAACTGCAGCTTCTGCATTCCATGGTGATTTGGTATCTATTTTATAGAATGACATTCTGGCAAACAATAACACTTGCCATATGTGGTTATTACTTATCTTGAAACTGAAAATAGATAATATAGTGTAAAATAAAATCTTCAACAGTAATATGTGTAGAAATAAATTAACATATCAAATTTCTCTATACTTGCAAATATTATTTCCATACTTTTTTAAATAATTCTTTATACAAATTTAAATACTTGTGTTATTAAAAAATTAAGTTTGTAGAAATTGTCAAGCATGTGTTGAACGAAAACTAAGTGAAAATTACAATATCAGTTTCTACTATAATCAATCAGAAATTTTCTGTCAATCAAATCATAATTTGGATGATTTAACAAGTGCTATTCCAATATTCTGTTAACTTGTTTGAACTAAAGATTACAATGTCAATTTCACTATTACATTTTCTGTCAATCAAATCGTGATTGGGTTGATCTACTCATAGCACACACAAATTCAACTGATTGTGTTGGGAGTTTCCTCAACTTTGTTAACTGCATCGATACAGTAAATTTCATTTTTTAGAAAAAAATGAATCGTGTATCTAAAGGGGTTTAAACACACACTGACTGACAAGTATACATAGAAACACTTATAATCATGACAAAATTTGCAAATTGTTTCAATAGGCAATTATATTTCATTTTCAACTTTCCTCCCAGACAAGTCGACATAAAAAACATTATTTCAAACCCTGTGAATCTATTTCAAATAACTTATTTTCATTAGGAACAAATTTAAGTTTCAGCCAGCAAATTCCAATATAGCGATTTGAAGAAATTTCTAATTTTTAGCAATGTTGACCATCTTAGATGTAGTGATGGCCGTCATGTACAATTTAGGAAGGGAAGCATCCCTGTGTCAAATGTGGTCTAAGTTGCTATGAGAACCAGATGGATATGTATAAAGTTAATGGTAAACATTGGACCAGATGAGATTTCAAAATATATCATCAAAATGCAAGCAGGTCTATAAGAATTGGTGTCCTGTAACAGTGTTCGACGTTAAGCGGTAGTCCGAAGCCCACGTCTAGTAAAAATTATATCGGTCTAGTTGTATGGTGTTGCTGGTGGCCCGATTGGTCTAGTGAATTTGAAAGTAACCAAGTGTAGCTAAATACCTTTTCTGAATGACTCGACGAAAATTTTGACTCGTTAATGTGATAATTTTCTTTTATTTTCGTACAAAAATAGTCACCGACTTGTTTACTCATAAAAATGACCTTAACCTAATAACTGGTACCTTCAAATATAGCGATTCGTAGGTACTTAGGCATTTTCATTTCGGCAACCAGTCGTAAGATGCATCTAAATCCCATCGACAGAAAAGTTAAGTACAACGTGTCGTCGTGTTGCAAAGGTATTTGTTGATCGTTAAATGTTAAAACGTGAAAATAATCTTTAATAAGATATAATTTTTACTTTTTATGAGTAAAAATAAAGAAAATAAATATTTTTTACCATTTTCCCCAGTATGAATCGTTACGGATAGTGCTCTGTCATTATGGTTTTTAGTTGTTTATGGTTTCGATAAATCAACATGGTCTGGGAAGTGGCAAGACGGTGCTATTCCGGGGAAGAAGTTGAAAAAGCCCTCTAGAACACCAGAGGAGGTGTCACAGGCTAAAAAAACAATATGAACAGAAAATATCACGATCTTTTAAGCTCCATTGAACCACCAATCACCCTTGGCTACGCTACGACGAACTTCTTCTCTTCGTAGTTTCCTCCACTGTGGAGCACCCGTGTGTCACACGGTAATTTTTTTTTTTAGGATTTAAAACTAAAAACATATTGGCACCAATTGAATATTTTCATTTACTCTCAGTATTAAAAGGCTATTACTTTTAGGTATTAAAAAGTAAAAGATGTTTGCACAATAAAGTTATTTACAAAATTTACAATCCTAAAATCAAAGAGCCATTAGTCTTATCACAGTCGAATGAATTTTCATAAATAGAGAAAAATAGTGAAATTTTAGATGTTGGGGTATTATAATATATATATACATGTGTAAGAGACAAGTTGTAATACACCAACATCTAAATTTTCACTATTTTTCTCTATTTATGAAAATTCATACACTGTGGTCTTGTCCATCATTTACACGGAACATGAACAAATGATGTATTGTACATACTGCGAAAAACAGTTTAAGGACAAAACTGGGGCTCGGAAGTTTGTTACAGGATGTAACAACTTTAGAATAGACACCATCCAAATGCATGTATAAAATTAAACAATGAAAATTTGTTTCTTCTTTTTCTGGTAAAAATATCTTCGGTCTAGTGTGCACTGCTTCGGTCTAGTAACTTTAGCAAGTCACTGGCCCAGATGTCTAGTGGTTAAAAAAGTTTTTGGCGAACACTGCTGTAAGTATATATATATATTAAAATCTACTAACCTCCATTTTGGAAATGCTCGTTTTACATCAAGTTCTCCTGTAGTAGGATCTACTAAAGGATGAAAGACCGGAAAATCAAAGACTAGATTCTGTAATATAATAAAACAATACATTTATCTTAATACAACGTATGTAATATATCATAAAAAATGACTTCATTTTGTGCTTTTTTTCAACTACAGGTATTACATTTTGTTGTACATAACAGTTTATTATAAGATACACTTCCACCATCTTGTTTTTTTTTACTGAGGTTGTGAGAACATTTTAAGTCCATTGGGTGGTGCACTTGATTTTAAATTATGTGATAAAACTTGTCAGTGAATGTGCAACCCCTATGAAAACACTGTTCAAGAATACAAATGTAGGACTTAATATTGTCTGCAGCTGTGTACAACCCTTCATAAAAGCATGTCTAATGATTGTTCTTGATGAAGTGAATACACAACTCATCCTTCAGACAGGACATACATGAGTGTCTATAGAAGACAAAATACAACTTGCAGCAGCTCATAAACAATAGCTTGGTTTGAGTCATTGTTGATGCATTTGATTTGATTTGATTTATTGTGTTTAATGCCACTTTCAGCAATATTTCAGCTATATCATGTCAACCAGTTTTAGTGGTGGAAGAAGCCAGAGTACCCGAAGAGAACCACCGACCATGGGCAAGCAACTCGTAAACTTTATCAATCACTTGCGGCTGCGAGTCGAGTTCACCTTTTTTGTAATTTACAAAGCCAGGCACGAACCCACGTCGTATTGATGATAGACTTGTATCAGTTGTTAGGTAATCCAACTACCTAACTCATTGAGCCACCTGGGCACTCATTGTTGATGGATGGTCGTTTTCTGACCCTATTTAATATATATCGTTGTTTTCCTGTGGCAATCCCAATGTCCTACACAGTGCCATTTTAATATCTAATGTCTCAAAATTTAACTGTATCTGTACACTTACAGGACAATCCCCATCAGGGAAGTTATCTGGAATGGTTACTTTAAATCTAAAAACACCTTCTTGGTAAAGGCCCTGTCTGATAAACAAAATACCATACCAAACTGAAAATACATTGATCACATGTTAGTTAATGACTACCTATAGCTATATTGTAGGAATATCACATTGTATATATCAGCCTTTATGTAAGGCGATAATTTCCTATCATTATCACATTGTACTGAGCAGCTGCCAGCATTGTACAGTGGAACTTGTATAATCCGACACCTGAGTTTTCCGACATCCTGTGACATCCGAAAAAAATGTATGGTCCCAAAGTAGTTCTGTTAATTAATATTAAACCTGAGTATTCTGACATCCTGTACATTCTGACATAGTTTCCTGGTCCTTTGGTGTGTCGGATTAGACAGGTTCCACTGTATATATCAGAGATGAAAGTGTTCACTGATCAAAAAAGAGGAAACTCCCTATAGAGTGTCAGCATTCCTTCATTTTCTAGCTGTTTGACAAATTTTATTTCCTAATATTTTGCTCAAAAAGAGAAAATCCGCTAATCAGAGGAAAACTTTCATCTCTGATATATCAGCCTTTATGTAAGGTGATAATTTCCTATCATTATCACATTGTACTGAGCAGCATTGTTCTTATCTATCCATTTATCTAACTATAATATACAATTTATAAAAATCTTAACAAGGCAAAAATATGTAATCCTAATATGGTTATAAAAAGTTTGTCAGTGACTTGTGGCAGGTCAGTGGTTTTCTCTGGGGACTCCGGTTTCCTCCATAAATAAAACTGACCGTCACAATAATATAACTGAAAAATTGATGAAAGTGGCTTTAAACACCAAAACCCTCACCTCCTCCTAATAATATAAAGAATATTATCATTCCTCCTCATGATATTACAAATAATTTGTAAATTATCCCGGAAGGTTATATTTACCCATTCTTGAGATGTTTGTGACCATGATCATATGGTAGTTGTAATCTTTGTTTCACATCGCTAAGGATTGAGAGATTGACTCCTTGCTTCACAGTCCTACTCAAAAGTATTCAAAACATTGTCCAATCAGAACACTTTATTTGGTACAGCATTTTTCAAGAACGAGTACAAAAATCATAAAAGTTTTATGACCGTAAAATCAGATCATGAAAAGCTAACAATTATAAGCACAATATACATATGACTTAATTAAATACCAAGAAGCTGTATTAAACAAGAGGCTCACCTGGTAATCATCAATATAAGTTGGCTGATTATTGGATGAAAAACCAAAAACAATCTAGATACACTTCATTAGTTAGTGTCCCATAGAACCAATTATGAATATCAAAAAAGCAGTTTTTAAGAAGATGTCTGGTTTACATTGTATACGAAAATAAGACATTATCCCTAGTTACGGCCAATATTTTACAGTATAAAGTCAGTATGGATATACTGACAATATTAGGTGCTAACTTCAAAGAGAAAATGGGAGAATTACTGCATTGATATATTTCTATTTGATTTTGGTTTGGGTCTGGAATTTTAATATATTGCCAACTTTCAACAAAACTGTTTGACTGACCATTGAACTTACTTAATGGTGACAGAGCTGATGGCATTATATAGCACCCAGGAACTTTCTTTTGCATCAATAATTTACTGCAATTGAGAACAAAAACATGTCATAAATTAAGTATTTAATGTAAATTTCATAAATTAAGTATTTCATGATTGATTGATTGATTTATTGTGTTTAACGTCACTTTTAGCAATATTTCAGCTATATCATGGCGACCAGTTTTAGTTGTGGAAGAAGTCAGAGTATCCGGAGAGAACCACTGACCATGGGCAACTGGTAAAATTTATCACCTGCGGTTGAGAGTCGAGTGCATCCTTTTTTGTAAATTATGAAGCTGCGGGCGAACTCACGCCATATTGGTGATAGGCTTGTATGAGTTGTTCGGTAATCCAACTACCTAACTCATTGAGCCACCCGGGCCCTTAGTATTTTATGTATATCGTTTGAAGTCAACTGTTGATGAATGCATCCATATAGGTGAGTGAGTGAATGTTGTTTAACGCAAAATAAGCCATTTTTTCAGCTATATCATGGAGAGAACAAGCTACATTCAATGAAGATGATGATGTCTGTTTTATACTAGACCTACACGTTTAATTGGACCTTTATAGTGCTAGCTCAATGAAAGAACAGTCTGTGGGTAGACATGTTGCTTTGCTTGGACACATTCCTCCGATTCCCAGCCAAGCAGTCTTTGCTCTTACCCCTAAAGCTGCATTCTTAGCGGAGAAGCAGCAAATACCAATTTTAAAGTCTTTGGTTTGGCCCATGATCTACCACATTTAACACAATGACGGACATCGAGATCCCTAACTGCTGGCTCTACTACAGAGGTGACACAAAAACCTTGCTAATACTGTCCAATATAAAAATTATTTTATATTTTGATTTTGTTTGTCGAAAGTTTCATTTTAATATCAAGAAATTAAATTTATCCATTTCCACGTACATGTACATACATGTTAATTTATGAAACAAAGAAATTGCAGATGAAAATCTATTCGATGTAGCCTATTACATCAGGAACCTTTGTCATCCAGTGCTGCTAATCACTGTTTTAAACTATTTTTTGTATTCGTCAACTTACTATTCTGCCATCAGTGAGTATTCCAATTTGAAATTTTCAAAGCCATTTATGCCGCATTTGGCATGTTTTTGTGTACCCGCCATATCTTCCTCAGAATCTGGAATCGATGGCAACTGTTTCCTTCCCTCCTTTGAGCCTTCTTTTGTCTTGCTTACATCAGAATGGGTTGATTCATCTGTCTGTAAAAATCACAAGATTTGTAAATATGAAATAATTTATATATAGTCAAATCTGATTAAGCAATTACCTCTATTAAGCAGTCACCTGTATTAAAATGTCACATTTTTCTTGTCCTGTCATAGAAAATTTCAGATGAACTGAATCTCTTTTAAGAGGTCATCTGTCCTGGAAGACGACTTTTACGTTGTCCCAAAGGTGACCTCTTAATACAGATTTGACAGTAATATATTTTTATTAATATTGAAGAATGATAATAGACATTTTCTACACATTAAAATATTGTAACATGATGATTTTTTAATAAGTAAGAAACGATATGGATTTAAATGAACATGAAAGAATATATATCCAACTTTACACTCGGAAACAAATTAAAGTGAAGGAACAGTGCTTTTATTGCTGTTCTGCATTTCACAGTCACAGTCAGGGTCTTAAAAAATGAGCATAACTCATTACATACTCTAAAATGAGTGTGAAACAGCCCCTAGCCTGCAATTAGAGGTACAGTACTTTTTATTTCTGGCCATAAACGCTAACTCAGAACATCTTTGTTATTTTGATATTATTTGGTGTATAAAATTTTAATTCCCAGATTCTGGGTTATCGACATGAGAACAAACTACAGTTTACAAAGAGTACTCTAATTCTTTATCAGTATACTGTTACAATTTATCTCTCCCTCATGGCCACGATAAATGTGACTAAAACTTAACCCATGGTCTATACACAATGAGAAATTAAATATCAATCTAATAATTTATCTCTTAAAATTAATGATCAAACATTTTGAATTATTATTTAGAACTGGAACTATGGTCACATATAGAAATATAATTCTATAACCTTCTGTTTGTCATGCATAATTTTGCACAGGTTAAATTCTGATTAATAAAGAAAAACAAAAAATACTAAATATTCCCATGACACATCATGGCCAAAAATATTATGAAATTCTGTGAGGAACACAAAAAGTTTAAATGGATTGACATTGAAATTTTTTTTAACTATAGATATTCCGCTCAGGCGAGGTGTACTAGATACATTGGGTGCATTTTTTTCTAACACAAACGATACAAACGACTACACGCGTACGCGTTGAGAGCATTTTTTTTCTAACATACTTTGACAAACTATGCAATCGCTAAATGTGCGTCTACAGTTTGTCATTTATCATTTGTTGCATTTGCTTCTAATCTCAACGCTGAATCAATTATAGACACGTGGAATTTTCCCGCCAAAACAAAGATGGAATCTAACAAAAGAAGAGATGAGTTTATTTACCAACAACATGTTATACATTTTGTACATATTATCAGGTCAAACAGGGTCAGTAAACTCTGATTAAACAATGTATTTGTTTCTACTTTTGCAGCGTTTAACAATCGACACACAGCGTTTAACAAACGATACGCAACGTTTGCTAAACTTTGGTTAGAAAAAAATGCACCCATTATTTGATAAAGTTTGTCAGTGACTTGGGACAGGTTGGTGGTTTTCTCAACCAATAAAACTGACTGCCATAATATAACTGTAATATTGTTGAAAGTGGCATTAAACACCATAACCCTATCTCTATAGATATTCCATTTCTAAATAATAATAACCTGAAATTAATTATTTTTTTTTAAATATCATACATACATGTACATGCAAAGAATACATATTTCACAGCCTTCCTTAATAAAAAATGTGAGGATTTTCCCTATTTACCATCAAAACAAGTTTTAAAGAACATAATGTACATTAAAAACAAGATTTTTATTACATTTCTCCATCTTAGTCCTCAGGACTTTTATAATTATTTAATTGGAACAACCTCAGGCTGTATGTTCTTACCGAACTTAGATCATGTTGTGAAATTCTGACATTCTCATGGATATCTTTATTATGCCTTAGAGAAGCCGAAGATGTCTTTAAATTTTTGGCAGAAGACACAGAATTTGTAAGATTTGGAAGACTATTTTCACTGTTAGCACTTTTCATTGTTAAATAACCATCGTCTATAGAAGAAAGAGAATTTTCCATATTTCTAGCCGATCGTGAACTCAACATGGATTCCCGTCCATTGTCTTTTGAATAACGATTCCTAGTAGTCCACATTAAATTCATGATCACTTTGTCATCCATTCCGTGAACTCTCCAAGAAAGAGTCTGATTTTCTTTCATTGCCGAGTTTAAAACCTCAATTAAAGTTTTTGGTAATGATTCCATATTTAAACTGAATAATGTAATTTTGAAAATATATTAAATTAATTCCATACAAAATAATTGATTAGAAAAGTTTCAAAGACATTTTATAATGAATTAAATCACAATTAAATCCATTTTCTAATTGAAAACTCAATGTTTTCCTTTAATTTCACATCATCAAATAATGTTTTTCAAAATAAACTAAAATTGTAATGATCATTTCAAAAATGCCTTTGTTTGTATATTTACTTGTTTTCTTATATCACAAATATTTTGTTTTAACACGTTTAAAACAATTATAAAAAAATTTCTTAAAGAATGAATTAGATTTTTTCTGGTTTTTAATTTCATTGTTTTCAAAGTAAAGAGGTCTTTAACGAGAAAGATCAATCTTAAGTTACGATCTAGTAAACTATCAGCTAATTGGTATTTAACTTTAACAAGCCTAAGTCATTACTTTAACTAAGTAAGTCATTATCACTTAGAATACAGTGTTTTCTAGTCATTTCCATTCCAGTGAAAAATCCGGTATTTTCGTTTATTGATCATATGGATTGACATCAACTGCAGGCACTGCAACTTCCGTTTTGGTTAGTAACGCTTGACGTAATTGTAAATAAAACATGTTTTACAGTAATATAGATAGGCCCAAGCCTTGAAAGGATCGGTGCTGTGTCCCACAGTGTAAATTGGATGGAATTATGCATGGGAAATATGCATACATGAGCGATGTAAATACACAAATCAAGGCTAAAAAACAAAAATAAAATCCATAATCTTACTTTTTTTTTAGCAACTATGTTTACTTAAGTTAAGCAAGCTCTGATAAACATATACATTTCTAAAGTTTATAACAACAAGCACATAGCAGCTGTGATACAATGTAAGCCTGCAAATGTGATAATAAAAAAACATTAAATATACAGTGGAACCTGTCTAATCCGACACACCAAGGGACCAGGAAAATGTGTCATATTGTACAGGATGTCGGAATTCTCAGGTTTTATTTATGTTAACAGAACTATTTTGGGACCATAAATTTTGGTCGGATGTCACAGGATGTCGGAAAACTCAGGTGTCGGATTGCACAGGTTCCACTGTACTCTGTTTATTCAAAATAAACATTGAAAATCTATCTGATTACAGTCTCAGGCCTGCAGGCAAGATTTGTATGTAGGGATTACATTTTTCGGTTTTATTGTCCTCAAGTTTGGTTCAAATATTTCTAAATTAAATTCCTTATTTTTATATATTATATTTATGATGAATCTTCATGAAACTTGCTATGAAGCTCTTCATGGACCAAATATAATACAACTGTACCTATTTTGTAAACTAATTTGTAAGTCTTTTCTTGTTTTGCCAAAGAAAAACATTGGAAATTCAATAATTTGATTTGATTTGATTTATTGTGTTTAATGCCACTTTCAGCAATATTTCAGCTATATCATGGCGACCCGTTCTAGTGGTGGAAGAAGCCGGAGTACCCAGAGAGAACCACCGACCATGGGCAAGCAACTGGTAAACTTTAATAAAAATGATGAAAATGTTATTTGTTTTGTGGGTACATGCATAACATATATAACACATGATACTACAGTGTAATGCAATGTAATTGGGGAAATAAAAAAAAATATTAGAAAAATAAATGTGTTCTTATTAAACATGTGAAAGTAAACCCACAAAAGGTCAATAAACTATCTTCATGTTAACTACAGTACAAAAATTAGGGATAAGAAATAGCACCACTTTTTTGTTTGAAAAGATCATGTCATTGCCATATTTGAATAGTGGCATTTACACTGTCAAATTTTTCCTTCAAACTCGATTTAAAAGGTTCCCTATGCGCCTGTTTCTAACATTGATTTGACAATCCAACCAACTCCTTTCCAATATTTTATGGACCCATAAAACATTTTTAATGATGTACTTAGACTGTTAAATTTGTGTTTGATATGGGAACACAGGTAAAAGGTTAAAGAGAATTTGAAGGAACAATTTGAATGTGTAAACATATATATAGTACCTTTAATTTGACATCAATCTAAGGGAAATTACAATCTAATTAAAATTTGATCTTTAATTGCTCCCGGTTTTTTTATGTTGCACATAATCGGGAGCAAACAAAATTCGAATTTTAATTAGATTGAGGGAAATTATTATATATAACAATCAAATAAAATTTGTTAACGCCATGATATAGCTGAAATATTGCTAAAGTTGGTGTAAAACACCAATCAATCATATATTTAACAATGTCTGATTGTAAAACTCCAGTTATAATGAAAAGTACCACCACTGTACAACATACACTATGAAAAGAAAGTTTTAAAAAGTGATATGGTCATCCATTCTACTAATATCAACAAAATGAACAATCACCTCTCATCCTAACTGAACTTACTGAACACAAAAAAGACAACGACATATGAGGTTAGAAATCCAGGTCCTGGCTTGGAACAAGCACACAAATGTGGCAGGGTTAAACCAGCTAATGGGATCCCAACCCTCCTGTGTTGATAACTGGATCTCCAATTGTAATACAGATATATATATATTATCTATATATAAACAAACAATAAAAAACCCTGCACAGATTCACTTGCACTCAAAACTACATACTATCACAAAAATGAATGACAACATAGCAGTACGATAGCAGGGTCAATGAATTCTTGTAGTTAACCGAGTATGGCTAAGGGTGTGAAATCTGTTCGTTATAGACCATTACTCTTTAGTCAAAAATAAATATACTGGTAACACTGAAATATAATACACACAATGTACATGTATTTTCAACTCAAAATTCATAAACGTCAAAGAATATCACATTCAATTTCATGCCATATATTTTTACGATCACAAACCAACTCACTTACAGAACTAGCAAAACATTGAGTTCAAAAATGCATACAATAACTACAAATATTTATATAAGAATTATAAATACTTACTATAGTTGAACAAGCCATGTTAAAAGTAAATACAAATAATTTTTATAAATTCTTATGAAATAATGGGTATTTTCAATACTTTTTTATTATTAAATTACATGCATATCTAACTGGCATATTTTTGTATCTTTAGAATATACACAAAGTGTACTGGTAGTTATAATATTAACGAAAAGTCAATTATATGTAATTACATCTTTTTAATAACGAAAAAAAATCTGCTAATATTTCATAACATATTTAAATTTGAATTGCTAAAGGAAATATTCAATTGAATCTAATCATTATACTTTATAGTTAATTTAATGTGTATGGCATTTAAATGGATAGATGTATAATTATGATGTACTGGCAATTCAACTGTTTTTGTAATTATAATATAATTATATCATAAGAAATTTCATTGCTGAGAGTGGCATTGGTGTTCCACTTGTCTTTTATGTAAAATGAAATTTAGTGTCCAATGTCTTGTTTCGGAATAATAAACTAAAAATCTGAAAACTGTTAAACATGTTTTCCAAAGCAGTTGATGTTCATATTCATTCGAGAGCAACCCCATATTTAAGTGGGTTTCATGTTGCTCAATCTTTAGTTTTCTGTGTAGTGTTTTTGTAGATCATTGTTTGAATTTTTGTCCTTTTTCATTTTGCCCTGCATTTGTCTTGTCTGAACTTCTTTGATTTACAGCTTCTGATTATTAATCCCTTGGTATCTTAAATAAAACTTTTCTTACATCCATTAATTTTATTTGGAAAGTAATTAGGATACACCAAGTAAATCAGTCCTCGAAATGAAAATTTGAATTTACAGGTCCAAATCAAATGATTTAAATCTATTTTTATAAATATATCTAAATAGTAAATAAAACAGAAAAATGTACTGGTCTGAACAAAGTTTGACTGGTCTGAAGCCAGAGGACTGCATTCATTTTGAGGACTAAGTAATCCCAGTTCTTGGAATGTATGATTTACTAGTAACAGTGATAACTATACACAGATTTAACTGTCAAATCTGTTAAATGTCTCATGCTGAGTTATAATAATCTTACAACATAATATTTATACATTTTTCACAGGTTAGGGTCTCAAAATTAAACCCATTATGGAATATATACTCCAGGGATATATTTATCTGCGATACTTCATTTTTGTGCCTTTAGCCGTTTACATATTATTGATAATTAAAACATGGATTTAACCTTTTAACGTAATTGCATTAGCATTAGGGATCATGACCGTTTAAATGGATTTTCTTGCTATTCTACCATTGAACATAGTTGTGGTATAGTTGGTTTTGTTCAAGAGGAATTTGTCTTTATTACTTTTCGTAAAGGTATACAAGACCTCCTTTAAAGTGGTCTCTCTTGGACTAATCTTAAACTTGAAATTCTGTCAGTTGCTCTTAACTAACTGTTTGGTATTTCATATTATACATACCTCTATCAAATAATTTTAATTACATGTACCAGTAAAAAAAACATTTGTATCTAAAGTATTAACAATAGTTTTATTTAAAAATACCCATTAGAATCCTGTTTTTCTGTTTACATGTTCTATACAGTCAAACCTGTATTAAGAGGACACCTTTGGGCCAAAGAAAAAGTGGCCTTATATAAGACAGACTACCTCTTAAAAGAGGTTCAATTCTTATGAACTTTTCTATGGCAGGACAAGGTGATCTTTTAATACAGGTAACTAGGGGTGACCACATGGGCAGGTTTGACTGTAAATAGCAAATCATTATTAACAGTAATGTTATAAGTTCTAATTTATTTTTTTACCATAAAATAAAAATATATACATGTACGGTATATATATTTATAAATGTAACTATTTTATTATTAAATGATTTAATACTGATTTATGTTATATGTAGTGGTGTTTTTTATGTTATATGTAGTGGTGTTTTTTATGTTATATGTAGTGGTGTTTTTTATGTTATATGTAGTGGTGTTTTTTATGTTATATGTAGTGGTGGAATTGTTGACCAACAATGTTTAAACTTTCTTTATATATTTAATAAGTCAATAATTAATATATTAATCATAACCAAATGGCTATGAAAAGAGTTTTTAGATTATATTAGTGATAGATAGATACATGATCAGTGATTTAGGACTAACTCCAACCATTTCCAACCCCAGTCATGCCAAAAAAAATGTTATAAAGCTTAAGCTTGAATATCATCATTTTCCCTTTATTCCCTTTGTAAATGAAAAAAAAACAACTATTGATTCAAAGACAAAAATAAATATCTGTCCGAACGAAAAAACCCATATCCCTCCTCTCTGAGATAAGAAAAGAGTCTGTCTCTTACACAAGTTTCTTGTACAGTTCTCGAAATGAAAATTTTAATTTACTGGTTCGAATCAAATTATTGAATTTATTTTAATAGAGTTCTAAGTAAAAGCTGAAAAATTTACTGGTCTTGGGCTGGAGAACCAGTGCTCATTGTGAGGACTATTGTATTTTCAGGGTTTAGTTAAGACTCAGACAGGTTTCAGTGATTAAGTATGATGTACTTTATCTACTGTTAACATCTGTTACCATTTCATTCTTACCTGTACATCAATTTCTGACATAACAGCTAGGTATCCACAGGTAACTCTTCCATTAAAACCTTACATCATTTCTATTTATATCTGTAATGAAAGATGAATCAAATTGTAAAAATCAAAATATTTGACATTGGGTAGAACTAAACAAAATTCTTTTTATCCTCTAAAAGAATGATCATCTAGAACATTTATTGGTAAAAACCAATGGACTCTGATAGACTGATACTGAAAATTATTGGTCAGTGTGACGTCAAATGCATTATCACGTTACCGATAAAAACAATAACGGTCTCGACAAAGTGATAATGTTTGTCTCAAATCTTCAAAACTGTCGTAATGCTATATAAAACACTCAACAACTATTTCTATGGTAAGAATAGGTACAATGGAGAGATGGTGCTTAACTCAACTCTTGGCAATATAGTGGTGGTTATAAGCACCAACTACATGTACATAGGTTCACGTAGATGACTTATTATTCTGACTTGAGGTGAGAAGTTGACTTGAGTTTTGTTGCTATTGGATGAAATGTTGATCATCATTGTTTAAACTTTCTTTTCATAATACCATTAGATCATGGGCCTGTGTATACAGTATGTTATATATACATATGGACAGGAGAATAGCATTTCATAGAAGAATTGTGTACTTGTATTTTTCGTCAATGTTAAAATCTAGCTTGTATTTTCATCTAACTTGGTAAAATTAAAAATATAACACAAAACATTGAATCAACCATTAAAAGATAATGGTACGGAAAATAAAAACATTTCTTCTTCGGTTTTGTAGCTGAATTGTTATCAAAACACACAATGTGACTTCAGGTCATGAAGGTTTAATGAAACAAGCAAAATGCAGCAGTTTTGATTAAAAGTATGATGTACATTTTTAACATAAGTCACTGACAAACTTTATCACATAATGATAATGTTGTATCGAGTACACCTTGCCTGAGCAGGATTTGAACTAATAACGTTAGTGGTGATATGCACTGATTGCATAGGTACATATGTAGTTGTAAATCCAACTAACATAATATACAATCACAACACCCATAAAATGTGGTTTTGCCAAATCTACAATTCTGTAGTTAAGAGTACAATATAAAAAAATAACATAGTAAGCTTACCATTTAAGCTTGACAAGATTACATTTACAGATATTAAAATGCATATTTATATACCATTCAATTAGAAACTGCTTTAAAAGTCCTACAAACTGTACATGTACATAGATCAAAACACGACAAAAGATAATACATCGTTTGTACATCAAATATGCACTACATAGACATAAAAAAGAACAACATCATTGATCAAATGAAAACTGGCAAAAACATCACAAACATTACACCAAACACACTTCCCTTTAAGGCATTTAGGAAATCAGTCGTAAAAACAATGACATAGGTATACCAATGGCCACCTTCTATTTTACGTTAATTAACCATCAAGGGTTATCTCTTCAAGCTTCGGCAAGCATGGTAGTAATATTCAATACACATTTAAAATATCACTGTCATTTCACTGATAGGATCTTCATTGACCATAAAAATAAAGTCCATTATAAAAACATTCAAATAATAACATGGCAGACGGCATTCAATTATAAATTTTCAAAGGAACCTTTTCATTATGTAAACATTATCTATAATGAGTAATGAAAAAGTTATTATATACATGTATAATATAATTGTAAGATTTGTTGGATAAAATATTGGAATATTTCAGTCTCTAAAGATTAGAGATAGTAATCAGCCTTTTAAATCATACAAATGAAAACCCACCATATTACACATAATTTGTAACATTATAAACTTAACATGAGTCAGGGTTATGGTGCTTAAGCCACTTTCAACAATATTCCAGTTATATTGTGGTGGTCAGTTTTATTGGTGAAGGATAATGGATCAACGGAGTACCCTGAGAAAACCACAGACCTGCCGCAAGTCACTCAACACTGACAAACTTTATCACATAATATTGTATCGAGTACATTTGAACACCTCGCCATGAGTGGGATATGAATTCTCAACTTTAGTGGTGATAGCTAGGCACTGATTGAAAATCTAACTACCACCTGATCACGATGGCTCCTAAACTTTATATGAATAATACAGATAAATCACCAAAAATAGTAAATTATGGGGTTTTTTTTTCAATTGGCCTGCCGAAATCTTGGATTGCAAACACTTAGAAGCTCTCAATTTCGAATACCACTTTACTATTCAGTATCTCAGGATTTTTTAGACTCATCACTGATTGGTTGGTTGATATATTACACTTTACATATGACCCCAAAGGACCCATATGGGATGTTGTTACAGCCTGTGCCAAAAGCATTTTGACAAACTAGCCCGAACAGCATTTAGAATAAAAATTTCGATTTGATTAAGCAAATTTTATGCATTTTTTACTAGACTGGGGCATAGGGATAGTGGTTTTTGGCGCATACTGTTGTTAGATGCTATATATTGATAGTGGATTGCCAAAAAGAAAAACTTAAAAAAGAAAAGATCCAACAAATATTTAATCTTAAATAGATTGTGTCTCACTGTCTGCTGGATAAAAGAAATATCCATATCTTTTAAGAAATACATACATACATGTAACTTTCAGAATCTGATAGCTGGCCGTTATAGTGGAAAAGATTTAATTACAATACACTGTATATACTAGTAGCTGAAAAATTGCTGAGTCACATAGACTTTACATTTAGGATGGTTCTGTTTTTAGAGCAGGTAGCTGCCACCCTGGATAGGGGGCAGGACTAGTAGTACTTTATGTACAATATTGAAACTGATCACAATTATATGTCATAATTTCATCATAAATATTAAAATATATAATTTTTCTCAATATTCTAGTCGTATACATTGTATTTTCATTCAAATTTGAAATTTTATTTTGATCTGTTATTGTAGGTGTAGATTTGTATATTAAAATAAACGTTAGAGAAAACCGAAGGGTCAATCAAGAATGGATAATCCAAAGACACAGACAACATTAGGTACACAAGACACAGGACAAAGACAAACAAAACAAATAAACATTAGAGAAAACCGAAGGGTCAATCAAGAATGGGCAATCCAAAGACACAGACAACATTAGGTACACAGGACACAGGACAAAGACAAACAAAACAAATAAACATTAGAGAAAACCGAAGGGTCAATCAAGAATGGGCAATCCAAAGACACAGGCAACATTAGGTACACAAGGCACAGGATCAAGACAAACAAAACAAATAAACATTAGAGAAAACCGAAGGGTCAATCAAGAATGGGCAATCCAAAGACACAGGCAACATTGGATACACAAGACACAGGACAAAGACAAACAAAACAAATAAACATTAGAGAAAACCGAAGGGTCAATCAAGAATGGGCAATCCAAAGACACAGGCAACATTGGATACACAAGACACAGGACAAAGACAAACAAAACAAATAAACATTA
>MJUT01022752.1:573013-584438 GCA_002080005.1 Gigantidas platifrons
CAATCAAGAATGGGCAATCCAGAGAGACTGGCAACATTGGGTACACAAGACACAAGAAGGAGGCAAACAAAACAAATAAATGTTAGAGAAAACCAAAGGGGCAATCAAGAATGGACAATCAAGAGAAACTGGCAACATTGGGTACACAAGACACAAGACAAAGACAAACAAAACAAATAAACATTAGAGAAAACCAAAGGGTCAATCAAGAATGGACAATCCAAAGACACAGGCAACATTGGGTACACAAGAGTACAAGACACAAGAGGGAGGCAAACAAAACAAATAAACGTTAGAGAAAACCGAAGGGGGCAATCAAGAATGGGCAATCCAGAGAGACTGGCAACATTGGGTACACAAGGCACAGGACGAAGACAAACAAAACAAATAAATGTTAGAGAAAACCGAAGGGGCAATCAAGAATGGACAATCCAGAGAGACTGGCAACATTGGGTACACAAGGCACAGGACGAAGACAAACAAAACAATAAAATACAACACAGGAAATTAAAAAAGATGAGCAGCACAGACCCTCATCAAAAACAAAGGGTGAACCCAGGTGCTCACAAAGGGTAAGCAGTTCCTGCTTCTTAATATATATTTCCTCATCCTTTAAATTAAATTCAACAGGAAATCCATATAGACATTTATGATTAATCACAACAGTTCTTAATTAATACTGTACATGTATATGTAGCTAGCTAGCTATATGCTGCCATGAACAAAATGTACTCTGACATTTCATTAAAATTTGAAATCATGTAATAAAATGAAAACAAATAATACTGTCTGCATGATCAGAATAGTTCCCAAATTCAATGAACAAAACGTACAAACAGAGAAAATAGTTACCCTTAGCACACATATACATGACCGTTCAATTTCCTGCCTTGGTACAGACACTTCAATGAAAAGTAGAGGGGCTAAACTAGTTTTATGGACCCAAATCTCCCCTCTTAGTGAAATAATGTAAATGATGTTATACAAATTTAGACAATATACATATGTGTATCTATTCTCTGGGCCACTTCATAATAACAATAATGTCAAAGTTACACTTTATATGTATATAAGAACCTGTACCTGTATTGTAATAGATCAGTGAATGTCTACTATTAATTAAATATACTTAAAATAATACTTACAAACAAAATATTCACCTTGACAGAAATGTAAATTTCTTTTAACACTAGCTACATTTTAGTGGCTATCACAATGAATCTTATATCACAAATAAAATATCATCTCCATTCCCAAATATAAATATACTATGTACTGTATTCACAATGAATCATATACATCACAAATAAAATATGATCTCTATAAATATATTACACACTGTATTTTAAAAAAAAATCGACTTATGACATTTGAACAATAAATTAATATCCATAAAAAAAATCTATATCAATGTTTAAATCGACCTACAATGTATGATACATATCACTCTCTATGTCACTATCAGTATAATTATGATATTGATATTTCTCTCCTCCAGGATGTATACAATTTCCACTGATCTGCCCACTATTTAAATAGTAAATTACTATATTATTGTTATTTTCAATATTGACACAGGTCGGTCATAACAATATTGTGGAATGCACACTTCTATACCTATAGATCACATCAACTTATTTATTAATGTCTTTATGTACCTGACATGTCCGACTTACGACACATTTATGCTTATGACATAATATTGACTAACAACATTTAAATTCATAAAAGTTTATTAATCTTATTAACCTATAAAACACTAAATCAAACCTTGACAGAGTCCTCAAAATTATAATTCTTGAATTTATTTTTATATAGTTCTAAATATAAAACTGAAAAATTTACAGATCCGAACAAAATTTTACTGGTCTTGGTCCTGAATACCGGTGCTTCATTGTGAAGACTGTGTGACAAGGTGATTATTGAGCTTTGAAAATGCTATAAATAATTCAAATTAGATGAAAATAATTAAAATCTAAAACACTCCCAACAACAAGCAGATGGTACAGAAAGCATCCGCTTGTATTTTTAGATTTGGGAATAAAATTTTCACTTGTAATAATTTCGTCAGTACAAATTTAGAAAATTGCTGCTATTCTTTTGTCTCAATAAATTATTATTTGACTAAAACCTCATTCACTCAGCATTTTCAAACTGGTTACAATTGCTTTGCCAATAACTAAAAAAAAATATTTAATTTGCAAGAAAGGAGAGACTTTCAAAAAGAAGAAACAAGGTGACTTTAAATAAGCTTCTGGGCCGAAAAGGGAAGACTTCAGCTGCACCAATGAGATAATTTTGCCGACTTCGCCTGATTTGGTAAGCCCTGAATGGGAGTATTGACTGATCTACTGATAAATCAGATAATTATGGTAATATAAAATTAGAGTATCACTTTAAAAGTAGGTGAATTTACATAAAGTTCTTTCTTCAAGTTTTGACAGGATGAACACTGGAAGTTTGAAGAGGGACATAATGATATACATATAATACACTTGTTACACTATATTTGAAAGGAAATCCACTGAATAAGATTTCACTCAATTGGTGATATTTGTTTTAAATGTAGGTTGTATATTCTGGTCAAATTGTTTCCATTTATTATAGAAATTAATAACATTGATTATTTTTTTATAACACAGCTGTTAAAAGACAAAACACATATGGTATGTTTTGAAGAAAAAACATCTGTTCAGCATCACCTTACTAGGCAGCACATAATTGCTTCACCTTAGATGGTACATTGGTGATTATCGGTGAAAGTTTGCTTTTGGTTTTTATGGTGTTTAAAATTCCACTTTCAACAATATTTCAGTTACAAAATGTACATGCATATCATGGCATTAAGTTTTATTGGTGGAGAACCCAGAGAAAACCACCGACCTGTTGCAAGTCACTGACAATCTTTATAAACCACCGACCTGTTGCAAGTCACTGACAATCTTTATAAACCACCGACCTGTTGCAAGTCACTGACAATCTTTATATAAATGTTGCATCGAGTACACCTCGCCTAAATGAACTCACAACTTTATTGGTGATAGGCACTGATTACACAGGTGTAGTTGTAAATCCAACTAGCATACAATCACAGCCATGATGGCCCTGTGGGAAGTAAAATCTCTTTGTTCCTACAGCTTGGCATATAATTTTTATTAATTGATATTGTCATTAAATGTTCTACTTTTTTTCCATCGTATTTCATTCAATAAAAGTAAGTAAGGTTCAGAATGTCAATCAGGATAATGTGTACTAGTGGAGCGACATGTCTACCCGCTGTTGTGTCACTGTCAGTAAACTAATAATATAAAAATCCAACTAAGTGTGTTAGACTAGTACAAAGCAACATCATCATCATAATCATTTCATAATATCTTCTTCTCTCCATGATATCACTGCAAAATTGCTCATTTGGCATTAAACAACAATCACTCACTATCTCTATGTTTACAACTGTATCAGGATAATACATGTACTTGTCTCAAGAAGTCCACACCAATTTAAACAGGGACCCGGGTGGCTCAATGAGTTAGGTAGTTGGATTACCTAACAACTCATACGCCAATACGGCGTGGGTTCCCACCCAGCTTTGTAAATTACAAAAAAAATGGATGCACTCGACTCGCAGCCGCAAGTGATAAAGTTTACCACATGCTTGCCCATGGTCGGTGGTTCTCTCCGGGTACTCCACCTTCCTCCACCACTAAAACTGGTCGCCATGATATAGCTGAAATATTGCTGAAAGTGGCGTTAAACACCAAAATTCATTCATTCCAAATTAAACTTGGTTCTTGTATACTTCTTTATTAAAAATGAAGGTTTATTAGCCTATTTTAGTGAAATTTATCACACAAATTATGATGTTCATGTTATATTTATGTTTCCTAAATCTGTTTCACAATGATCAGTCGATATTCTGAATAAATTAAGATTTACATTGTAGCATATGTGATGTTTCACTTTTTTGAACATGCAAAAGATGGAAAAATATAACATATGTATGGGGGGGAAAAAAACCCACAAAAAACCCAAGAAATTATTGAGCAGATCTTTATTCTTCTTCATACATGTATGCTGTAACTCGACTAACCCGGGGACACCTGAGTGTACAGAAAGGTAAAGGCATCTTTTTTTGCTTCTACATTTTTTGTAAAATTTGTATTAGCATTGACTTGTAGAGTTATGTACAATGTATACACATATTGTCAAGTTTTATTCACCAAAACCAAAAATACATGTATATTTTATCACTTTACATGTACACCTTAATTTTATTTACATGATTCCTTATAATTAATAATATTGCATTGATTTATATCGTCTGAAAATAAGGCGAGGAAACTTTTATTGCTTAAAACAAAATTAAAATATAACCACATACAAGACCATTTACATTTCACCTTTCTATATACATATAGATTCTCCTTCAGTTACCCGTGGGTTACGATATTTCTCCACTCAAGAGAGTTAGATTAAAAATTTTAACCACAAGCCGTCAGGCGAGTGTTTNGTACAGAAAGCATCCGCTTGTATTTTTAGATTTGGGAATAAAATTTTCACTTGTAATAATTTCGTCAGTACAAATTTAGAAAATTGCTGCTATTCTTTTGTCTCAATAAATTTTTATTTGACTAAAACCTCATTCACTCATATTTAGGCATTTTCAAACTGGTTACAATTGCTTTGCCAATAACTAAAAAAAAATAATTTAATTTGCAAGAAAGGAGACTTTCAAAAAGAAGAAACAAGGTGACTTTAAATAAGCTTCTGGGCCGAAAGGGGAAGACTTCAGTTGCACCAATGAGATAATTTTGCCTGATTTGGTAAGCCCTGAATGGGAGTATTGACTGATCTACTGATAAATCAGATAATTATGGTAATATAAAATTTGAGTATCACTTTAAAAGTAGGTGAATTTACATAAAGTTCTTTATTCAAGTTTTGACAGGATGAATACTGGAAGAGGGACATACATGTAATGATATACATATACATGTAATACACTTGTTACACTATATTTGAAAGGAAATCCACTGAATAAGATTTCACTCAATTGGTGATATTTGTTTTAAATGTAGGTTGTATATTCTGGTCAAATTGTTTCCATCCTATATAGAAATTAATAACATTGATTATTTTTTTACAACACAGCTGTTAAAAGACAAAACACATATGGTATGTTTTGAAGAAAAAACATCTGTTCAGCATCACCTTACTAGGCAGCACGATACATTTTGTAATTGCTTCACCTTAGATGGTACATTGGTGATTATCGGTGAAAGTTTGCTTTGGTTTTTATGGTGTTTAAAATTCCACTTTCAACAATATTTCAGTTACATCTATATCATGGCATTAAGTTTTATTGGTGGAGTACCCGGAGAAAACCACTGACCTGTTGCAAGTCACTGACAATCTGTATCACATAATGTTGCATCGAGTACAAATGTACACCTCGCCTAAATGAACATGGTTTGAACTCACAACTTTATTGGTGATAGGCACTGATTACACAGGTGTAGTTGTAAATCTAACTAGCATACGATCACAGCCATGATGGCCCTGTGGGAAGTAAAATCTCTTTGTTCCTACAGCTTGGCATATAATTTTTAATAATTGATATTGTCATTAGATGTTCTACTTTTTTCCCCATCGTATTTCATTCAATAAAAGTAAGTAAGGTTCAGAATGTCAATCAGGATAATGTGTACTAGTGGAGCGACATGTCTACCTGCTGTTGTGTCACTGTCAGTAAACTAATAATATAAAAATCCAACTAAGTGTGTTAGACTAGTACAAAGCAACATCATTATCATAATCATTTCATAATATCTTCTTCTCTCCATGATATCGCTGCAAAATTGCTCATTTGGCATTAAACAACAATCACTCACTATCTCTATGTTTACTACTGTATCAGGATAATACATGTACTTGTCTCAAGAAGTCCACACCAAATTAAACAGGGACCCGGGTGACTCAATGAGTTAGGTAGTTGGATTACCTAACAACTCATATACCAATAGTAATACGGCGTGGGTTCACACCCAGCTTTGTAAATTACAAAAAAATGGGTGCACTCGACTCACAGCCACAAGTGACAAAGTTTACCAGTTGCTTGCCCATCATGGCATGGTCAGTGGTTCTCTCCGGGTACTCCACCTTCCTCCACCACTAAAACTGGTCGCCATGATATAGCTGAAATATTGCTGAAAGTGGCGTTAAACACCAAAATTCTAAATTCATTCATTCCAAATTAAACTTGGTTCTTGTATACTTCTTTATTAAAAATGAAGGTTTATTAGCCTATTTTAGTGAAATTTATCACACAAATTATATGTTCATGTTATATTTATGTTTCCTAAATCTGTTTCACAATGATCAGTCAATTTTCTGAATAAATTAAAATTTACATTGTAGCATATGTGATGTTTCACTTTTTTTGAACATGCAAAAGATGGAAAAATATAACATATGTATGGGGAAAAAAAAAACCCCCACAAAAAACCCAAGTAATTATTGAGCAGATCTTTATTCTTCTTCATACATGTATGCTGTAACTCTACTAACCCGGGGGCACCTGAGTGTACAGAAAGGTAAAGGCATCTTTTTTTGCTTCTACATTTTTTGTAAAATTTGTATTAGCATTGACTTGTAGAGTTATGTATACACATATTGTCAAGTTTTATTCACCAAAACCAAAAATACATGTATATTTTATCACTTTACACCTTAATTTTATTTACATGATTCCTTATAATTAATAATATTACATTGATTTATATCGTCTGAAAATAAGGCGAGGAAACTTCTATTGCTTAAAACAAAATTAAAATATAACCACATACAAGACCATTTACATTTCACCTTTCTATATACATATAGATTTTCCTTCAGTTGCCCGTGGGTTACGATATTTCTCCACTCAAGAGAGTTAGATTAAAAATTTTAACCACAAGCCGTCAGGCGAGTGTTTAGAATTTTAAATTCAACTCTCGAGAGTGGAGAAAAATCGTAACCCACATGGGCAACTGAAGGAGAATTTGTTTCTCCCATTGTTTAACACGAACTTTATTCAAAATTTGAAATTAAAGAGGGGAAAAGTATGAGACATTATAATCCTCTAGAGGATTACAGATTTTTCCAACACTGGTTCAGCAGGGTTAAAATGCCGTAATAATGGGAGAAATGTATTTACATGATTTCTTATATTCTATTATATCAATACACAAGTAAAAATTTGTTGTGTTACTGGATCTCGTTAATTTACATCGTCATAAAAATAAATTATATTCTTTATACAGACAAGACAATATTTCTTAAGATTTTGATTTGAAATTTAAATGCATACATGTACATGTAGTTACATTGTATATCACTGACATCATCTTTTGTGTTATACAATGCCAGACTCAGCTATGTCTACGAGTTCTGACCAAAAACCAAAAATATACATGTATATTATGCAACCATTTTTTTTTTATTTAATGCTAGCGAACATTTAGATAGCAAAAAAAAAAACATTAAGAAAACAAACTAAAATTTATCTTAATAAGTTTTCTCTTTTAGTTACCCCTAACAAACAATTACATAGCTATTAATGAATAATTACGAATACAAAACACATTGTATCCTAACGTCCAATTTCTGAGTTTGTAAAGAACAGTGGCAATATAGGCATTAAAGAGTAGATACATAGGCATAATTAGCCTATGGTGAAGGCACAAGGAATTGATTTTAACATGGCGGTCGGGCATTAAACATTGAAAGCTAATTATAAGTGGTGCCAAAGACCTAAGAATCCACAGGGCTTGCTCCAGGTGATAACATGAATTTGATTGTACACCAAACCCAGTAGTGGAGTTAGGGTGTGAACTCAGGGGGACATAGATGTGATAACAGTTGCTATGCTACAACTGGAGATTTGCTAATTTTTGGCTGGATATTTGGTCTCATAACTGGAAATTTTTTTATCAACGTATTTGATGCATGTTTTTATTGTTTATTGATGTTTTCCTTTTGTTTGTTTCAGTATTGAACCAACTGCATCCCATTTCAATATGTATTGTTTACATTTCTGTCTTAAGTAGTGTGTCATATGATGAATGAAGGATAAAAACTTTATTTATAATTTATTCATAATCATTCATACTCATAAGGTTATATAACAAAGCAATAACAATGAAGGCAGAATGTTCTGAACAATAAAGTCATAGAGCACTAAAATTAAAAAGTCACTATTCATCACACAATGTAGTCACAGAATTTACCCTTAAAAAGACACAAATATAATCACAGTAAGTGAAAGAAAGTAAACATAGAGAAGTCACAAATACTTTGATCGACTTTGGTCCCAAACAAGCCATAACAACTCAATCCGAGATGAATTCATTGCATGTTTGATCGAAATAAGAAGTTTTCTCGGCATCAAAGGTTGATCGACTCGTGTCTGCACAACGGTTTATATTGTCACTTTATAACTATTTTTAATTGCTGCTATCACACTTCTAATCATCTAAGCGTGTGCCACAAACACACTTCCTTATGCCAAATTAACTGTCAATCAGAGGATAATTGTTGTATAATCATCAACACCTTAATTAATCACCATCATGACACGGTTTACCTGCAAAGGTGTCGAACAGATCAATAACTGGATATCTTTAAATATGACATTGATCTTTACCATTCGTATCTCTCTGTGTTTTTCGTCAGCGCGGGAGTTCCAAATGGGGAATTTATAGAAATATTGATTGCAAAATGTAGGACAAGATTTTTTTGTACTTGATTTTTTTCACGGGCGGAAGATTTTGAAAGTTGATGGGAGAGACGGAAGGGACCCTCAAAATCGGGAGAATAATGCTCCCGCCGGAAGGTTCACATGTATGGGGGGGAAAGAGTTCCTTATGGCACCCCCACCCAAAAATAGCATAATTACCCGAACAACCGGGACCTTAACCCTATTCCAAATACTAACCCTAACCCTTTATGATCAAAATCATTAAATTAATATGTAAATTAATATGCTTATTATTAAATATACAAATTCCATAGATTCTTGAGTGGGGGTGTCATAAGGAACTCTTACCAAAATTTCGTTGTCACCTTCCATGGTACAATACTAATAGGGATTTGTGTTATTTCGTGAGATGATTGCTATGGCACCCTGTGACTATGATACAGACTATTAATATTTTAGATTCTTTATTTCTCTAAATTGTTGAAGGGTTATGGTGTTTAAATGCAACTACCATATGATGACTACCACGACGGCCCCTCTAAATGGTTGAAAAGAATCCTTGCCATGTTGATGTCAAACGTCATGATTGTGTAATACAATTACCAAACTTCAGTCCCCTTAGAATTCACAGACTTGGTTTCATTAAAACAAAACTAATAATAACTTTGGGTGGCACCTACTCCCAGGAACACTGAAGATAATCGCACACTTTAAAAAAACAGATTTTGAGGCGTTCTCATCAACGTCAACATGCATCATAAATTATAATGACATAAATCCCGGAACATTTTGGTTCAGTAAAATGTAAACAGGCGAAAAAAAACTCCTTTTACAACAATTGAAAGTAATTATACATGACTTACCAACCGCAAAAGGGTAAAAAATATAAAATTGATGCACGAGTGGCTGTGGAAATACAGGAAACGGAAGCGATACAATGCCTATGAGGGGAGGTAACTCAAATTTTGCCAGGTGACTTTAGGCAGGCAACAGAAACGATTATCTCCCTTGGCTATATACTCAACCATTACAGCCAAAAAATTTTGCTAGATTTGTGTATCGTGTTAGGTAAATGAGTTTGCCAGACATTTATTTATGGATATATTGTGACAAAATATGGATGTAATAGTTTGAAATATATAATTTCACAAGGAGGTTTGTATTATATTACAATTTTATAAAATAAATTAATTAAAAAACACGTGTC
Source organism: Gigantidas platifrons (assembly GCA_002080005.1). Taxonomy (NCBI): domain Eukaryota; kingdom Metazoa; phylum Mollusca; class Bivalvia; order Mytilida; family Modiolidae; genus Gigantidas; species Gigantidas platifrons. The sequence goes on from MJUT01022752.1 coordinate 582,958, forward strand.
TTCTTAGAAAAAGGTAAATCCATGGTAAATCCGAGGATTTATGATTATGAAAAGCAGATGTTTGTTTACAAATTGAAACAATAATTATATATATCAGTGTATTTTGTAAGCAACTAATGGTACGTAGATATCTAACATAGTTAACACTTAATCCAAATATATAAGCTTATAGACAAACTGTGTTAATCACTATATTGGTTCATTTTTTTTTCAGTATTAATTTTATAATACTATACAGTACTATGATTTTAATCAAATTCCTTAAAAAGCATTTTCCTCAATAATTAGTGTTAATTCAACTTTTTGCATTTAATTTTTATATTTTAAAATTGTTATCAATATTAAACAATAATTTTTTAGGTTCATATTTATAAGTATGTTGTAGTTGCAATTATTATGAATATTATAGTTGCAATTATTTAAATTAAATATACCTACCTTGAAGAACTTTTGGATTTATTTATATAATCAACGCCCACTTTTCTATAATTATATTGCCGAACTTCCTACGGTCTTTTCCGAATATTATAATTATACTTCGGTATGTTCCGAATTATTTCGGTCGATTCTAAATTAACATACATACGTCAAAAAACTAAAAGTTTCTCGATATACGCGAACTAGACGAGAATTCCTTTACTTATTATAAAATCCCGAGATACATCGAATGGTAAAATCGGCCATTTTCTTGCATGTTATTTTCCGATTCCATCCCCTTTCATATGACATCCCCTGCTTTAGGTTGTGTGCCTATCAATTTTCTTCTTCTTTTTAGTGAATCTATTATTTGTTTTATTGCACATATACATATATGAACAATGCACACATGTACTTAAAAAGCACAAACAATTACGGTAAAGATCGACACGTAAAAAGCTGTATTAAAATTTTCAACAGTAATGAAGAATACATTTATTTAACGTAAGTAAGAGGAAGAATAAGAATAAGTTTATTTGTCAATTAAGACGCCCATAAAGAGCAGTATAATCAACACAAATAAAAGAAACAATGATTCGCATGGTTATGAAAAACAAGAGAGAGAGAAAAGTGAAAAAAAAATATTATATAAGTACAGCGACCCATGGTGGTTCAGTGTAAAAGTTAATATTTACTTATTTAAAATATCATTTCTTTCTTCATTTAAACTATGAAGTAGAGAGGATACTTTTTGTATTAATATTTTATCTTCAGACGACATCAGCCATATGAATTGAGATTTAGTATCTAATTTACTGAAGTTTGGAAACTTGTCACTAATATCTTTAATGAAATTGCTTCTCGTCTTGTTCAGTGTTGCACACTGAAGCATAAAATGAATTTCATCTCCAACTTCAGTTTTGCATAGACCACAAATACGATTAGCAATTGGAAGTTTATGGTATCTAATGAGAGAAACGACGACATCGGTCTGAGGGGTATCAGGTCCGTTCACCCTAACTACACATTTGTCCTGGGGCTGTTTGCACTGGGTTTGTTTGCCC
>MJUT01022752.1:589022-609029 GCA_002080005.1 Gigantidas platifrons
CAGGGACTCATCATTTGTGTTTGTGACTTACAACTCATCTAGGTGAGTCAGGGACTCATCATTTGTGTTTGTGACTTACAACTCATCTAGGTGAGTCAGGGACACATCATTTGTGTTTGTGACTTACAGCTTATCTAGGTGAGTCAGGGACACAGCATTTGTGTTTGTGACTTACAACTCATCTAGGTGAGCCAGGGACTCAACAATTTTTACCAAAAAATAACAAAGAATGCATTAGTGGGACTCATAACTTTTTGGTTGCAATTCATCAAAATTTAATCCTATTAGAATCTCTGTCAAAATAAAGGTTTTAGGAAATGTCTTCAAAAAAGATATATTAAACTTAAACTTCTGTTCATTATATATTTGAGTTTTTTTAATTGTTGATGAATATGTATACATTCAAGAAGGAGTCGAGTTAATGCATTAATGAAACTTGGTTGTGATGGTTCTGGAATTATGCTTCTACGAGCCTAGCTTGGTTTGGTTTATGATGTTTAATGCCACTTTCAACAATATTTCAGTTATATCGTGGCAGTCAGTTTTATTGGTGGAGGAAATCAAAGAATCTGGATAAAACCACACACCTGACACAAGTCACAGACAAATTTTATCACATAAAGTTGTATCGAGTACACCTTGCCTGAGTGGGGTTCGAACTCACAATGTTAGTGGTGATGGGCACTGATTGCATTGGTAGTTATAAATCCAACAACCATATTATCACGACCATGATGGGCCCTCTTTGAGCCTATAATGATGTAAAGATGATGAAAAGAAAATATGTGGTTAATGTCGAATAACAAATACATTTTAAACATAAATTTCTTTTTTACTAGGTAATTAACAGTGATGTATTAAAAGAATCACACATCCTTATACTACATAGTGTAAGTATTACTAGGTAATTAACAGTGATGTATTAAAAGAATCACACATCCTCCTTATACTACATAGTGTAAGTATCACAGGACATGTTTTACTATATTTCTATCTGATAAGTATGTATGTATTTTTCTTATGGCAGAAATGAAAATGTAGATATCTAATTTAGTGCACTCGACACGTTTCTGGAATAACCTTCATTAGGTACGCTCAAAATCAAGAGATTAGAAAGCCAAAATAATTTAAACGTGTTTAGGAGCTAAAGAATCGGCTAAGGTTACCCATGCCAGAGGGAGAATATCCTCTGTGTTAATAATAATCAACAAACCTTTGTTGATTCAGGTTAGTCTACCAAAACAAATCTTCACACAGCATTATCTTTAACTAGTAGTAGTGACTTAATATTGTTATTATTATTATCAGAGATGTGCACATGTCTCCGTTTTTATATACAGTGTATGAATACTTTAACAATTATGTTATAACTAAATGTCTTTTATCATGTGATGTACTTTTAATGTTAATTGGATCACGTCAATATACTGTGCTATTTCCATTAAAATATTGAATTGAATTGAATAATTAATATTTTAAGAAACTGGAAATTTCAATAATAAATAGATGTGATAAACCATGTCAGTGCCGAAACACTGACTACTCGACGAATGATACCCTCGGGGACTAATAGTCCACCAGCAGAGGTATCAACCCAGTGATAGAAACACTGACTACTTGATGAATGATACCCTTGGGGACTAATAGTCCACCAGCAGAGGTATCAACCCAGTGATAGAAACACTGACTACTCGATGAATGATACCCTCGGGGACTAATAGTCCACCAGCAGAGGTATCAACCCAGTGATAGAAACACTGACTACTCGACGAATGATACCCTCTGGGACTAATAGTCCACCAGTAGAGGTATCAACCCAGTGATAGTAATAGACGTTATATATATCAAATTTAGTATGCAGGACATGTTTGTGGAATAACCTTCATCAGGCATGTTCAAAATCGAAAGATTGGAAGGCCACATAATTTAAAAGTCTTTGGTTTTAATAGTGAAGATTCAAATCTGTCTTTTAAGGAACATCCTGACAGGTTGGGTATACATTTATTGTCATTTTCACAGACACTTGTTAGGATTAACCTTGAAGTCTTGATCACGGTAATGTTTTCATTTTCACTCTAAAAATTCAATTCTGTCAACACCACAATAAATTGTTCGTAGTATGAATAATTATATCATTATATCTTATCCAGGGTAGGTCTTACCCCTATGATCCTTGTGGGAGAACCTTTATGACACTTCCTGTCAGCTACACCAACCCGGAGTATGATGACCTTGTTACCAACGTAGATCTACTGATTAAAAATATATCAGAAAAGGTAGGTTATATATTTATAATTTTTCATCACTTTTCATATATTGTCATCTGTAGAAGTTTCACGTTTCAACATAATATTGACACACTACCTGGTAAAATTTTAGTAAGAAAGTTGCTTGGATGATCCAATTAAAAATACCTACATGCGTATATATTTTTTTTAGCAGATCCAATTTCAAAGATGCACATAAATTTGGATTTTGATTGGTTAAGATTAAAAATCTGCTTAGAAGTACATGACTGATAGTATTGCTACATTGTATGGTTATGGTTATGGGGTTTAATGCCACTTTCTACAATATTTCAGTTATATCATGTCGGTCAGTTTTATTGGTGGAGGAAACTGGAGTACCCAGAGAAAACCACCGACCTGTCGCTGACAAGCTGCTGCATTGCAATGTTTATTCTTAGTGATAGAATGTTTGTAGAATACCACACTTTGTTAACATTAATACAGCAGCTCCTATCAATATCAGTAACAAGGTGTCAGTGTCACCAGCATCAATTTACAGCAGCTCCTATCAATATCAGTAACAAAGTGTCAGTGTCACCAGCGTTCTTTGGAAACTACATCCCCGAATGTGATAATTTACAAATGTCAAAGTCAATAGGTGGTTGTCTTAAGTTAAGTATTTTTTTCTGAAAAAAAAAAAGAATATGTAAGGAAACAATTAAAGCGAACATTTTAATGTTTGTATGTACCATAGCACTGTATAAATACATGAAATCACTTTGGAATGATGTCCACAATTTGTCCAACAATACACATGTGCAAAGTAAAATAAAATAAGAATTTTATCATGGCATTGTTTATATAGCCAATGAAGGACGTCATATTATCATATTAGAATATTATCTAATTATAGCTAGCTGTCAAGTCAGGACCAGGTCTGTGGGTGTCAAGTACAGATATGGTTCTTTCTATACCTAAAGATTCAGGTTTGTAGATAAATACTTTTATAGTTACTAATAAATAGCTGCATTAGAACTTATACATTATCAGATAGGGATTTCAATATTTGTTAACATGTTCTAAATCCCTTCTTACGTAATGTATAGCGTTTTCTTGTAAATTATAGTAATTTAATTGCTACTATAATATACCAGGTATAAATGTAAATTTCAATTCAATTCAATTAAATCAACAATAACAAAATGACATGTATATAATTCTAAAAATATTACAGTAGTGTCTTAAAAGGAAAGACTATAAAGATAAGACAGCAGAAGCCACCCTTTTTTATAGTCTGTATAATAAAAATTTCTCGCTAATTGTATCAGTGGTGTCATTGTCAGTTTGTTCGTCATGAATACAGTAGAACATGGCATCAAGCCCTGGTTTGATTAAAACCAAAGGCTATAAAATTGGTATTTATTACCTCTCCGTTAAAAAATCCATATTAAGGAGCATGCTTGGAAAGACTTATAAATTTCGTACTCTATGCATCTTTTCTAAGCACACAACATCAAAAAGACGTTCTAATGAAGTTGATAATGTAACACCATTTCTGATTGGACAGTGTCAAATATTTTCCTGCATTAATTGCTTAATTGATGCCATCAAACAGTTTACACAAACAGAAACAATATATAATTACATTAGAATGGAGATAACTGTAATGTATTTGAAGATTTGCCAGCATTGATTATAATATGATGGTTGCTAATAAACGTTTACTGTTACCATAGAGAGGTAGTCAGGAAACTCAATTTGCAACCAAAAAATCAAAATTTATGCCGACAAATCTGCAAATACATTACAGTTACCGGTATCTCCTAAATACATTACAGTTACCAGTATCTCCTAAATACATTACAGTTACCGGTATCTCCTAAATACATTACAGTTATCGGTATCTCCTAAATACATTACAGTTACCGGTATTACCTAAATACATTACAGTTACCGGTATCTCCTAAATACATTACAGTTACCGGTATCTCCTAAATACATTACAGTTACCGGTATCTCCTAAATACATTACAGTTACCGGTATCTCCTAAATACATTACAGTTACCGGTATCTCCTAAATACATCGATGAGAGTGCCAGAGTAATACACAGAGATGAAAATATATCTGAAACTTACAAAAATTGAGAGATTAAGGATCTGTGCTTTTATTGCTGTTTTTCATCTTGTAGTCACTGTAAAAATGTCTTCAAAGTGAATTTATGATGTCACCACAGACCTGTATTAAGTCATCACAGACCTGCATTTATGCTCTTAACTTCTAACAGTGAAAAGATAAGCTTTAGTAGACAAAAATTAAGTGATTTGTAATATGATTTATTCTCTCTGTGACTTAGTTAAAAAAAATTGCTCATTTTGGATTTCTGATTTCCTGTCTGAATATTGTTTCTATTGTAGAGATACCATGGCAACCATGTGATGCTTGTGCTGTAACAGTACCTAGTACATCTAAGTATTGCAAAGATCATGGAGTATACAAGATAGACAAAGATGTAAGTTCAGTAATGTTGCACACATGATCAGATGTGATTAGAAGGCCCTATTAGTTGGGAAAACGAAATACCTTGTTTAGTAGCAGGAATTTTTCACATAATTTTTTTTTATTTTTCTTGAGTTCTGTCAGATGAAAAACAATCCAAAACATTTCTATTTTAAATGTCTAATTTTCAGTCAGTATTTTTATTCTGAGATTATTTATTTCCAGTAAAAGTGCAAATATAAAACCATGTCCAAATATATCCTGGTACAGTAAAATCTGCTTATGAGACCACCCCTATTAAGTAATAACTTGTGTTGTGTGAACTTAATTCTAATTTTCTTTTTCAATGCATTTCATATTAATTAAATCTACATTTAGTGACCCCCTGTCTTATGCGATTATTTATAGACAAGTATGTTTTATGTTTTATTTCTAAGGGTCTTGTAGGTGGTTAATGATAATATTTGTTCACGCCATGATATAGCTAAAATATTGCAAAAGTTGGCATTAAACACCAATCAATCAATCAATCAATCAATCAATCTTATGCGACCATATTTCAACATTCCCTTGGAAGGTCTTAAAAGACAGATTTGTCAAACAAGTACATGTATACAGTATTGATTTTACACTATATTACATCGGTTATCCTCTTTTGACAGCAGATGGATGAAGAACAGCAATCAAATCATTGTTTTTTTACTTTCAATCTTGATCTTTAAAAGCCTAATCATGTTTTATAGTAATTACATCCAAATTAAATATAACATATGAGTACTTTCATTTTGTAGGGTAACGTAGCAGATATATTATACCAGAGAGATATTGGTAGTCTAGAATGTTGTGAAAGGCCAGATGGTAAAGTTCCTGTGGTAGGATTTTGTTTACATTTTACAAAATTTATAATAGAGATTCAATTTCTTGTTGAAATAAATGGGCCGTCGTGGCCGTGATCGTATGGTAGTTGGATTTACAACTACCTATGCAATCAGTGCTTATCACCACTAACTTTGGGAGTTCAAATCCTGATCTTGGCGAGGTGTGTTCGATACAACATTATGTGATAAAGTTTGTCATTGACTTGTGACAGGTCGGTGGTTTTCTTCAGGTACTCTGGTTTCCTACACCAATAAAACTGACCACCATGATATAACTGAAATATTGTTGAAAGTGGCATAAAACACCATGACCCTGTACAAATAACAGATTTTTAAGATCTATTAAGTCTGACCCTATGATGTCTGTTTGAAAATTCCATTGATTTGATTCCTATTTTTGTAATATAGAAGTGTTAATTTTGGCATCTCTTAATTCTTAATACAGGATCTAAATATATTATTAATCATATGCTACTTGCGTCGTCCTAGTTGGGTGATAATTAGCATTATATTTATCTAATAGATTCTCAGATTGACAGAATTATTTAACATTATCCATGCAATCGCATGCATTTGCTGGTATATCATTTTCAAGAGACAAGACAAAAACGAATTATATTGAGGTCAAATAACCATGTCATCTCATTATTTCCATTTGTAGGTTCCATCTGTGGTATATTTTAGCAGTGTTGTAGCAGGAAAACTGTTAAGTTTCTACACAAAGCCACCATTAGATGCCTGTACATACATGGGAGTTGACAGTGGTGAACCACCAATACAGGTATTATACAGTAGTCATCGTCTTACAAGGCCATTCATTGTGGAAAAAGTATCCATATGAGAGAGATGGCCTCTGTTGAGAAGGATAATTTACTTGTATTTTACTATCTCAGTACATGTGATATATGGCCAGGGTCGTCATGGTCGTGATTGTACGGTAATTGGATTTAAAACTACCTATGCAATCAGTGCCCATCACCACTAACATTGTCGGTTTGAATCCCGATTATGGCAAGGTGTACTTCATACAACATTGTGTGATAATGTTTGTCACTGACTTGCAACACGTTCGATGGTTATTTCCGTGTACTCCAGTTTCCTCCACCAATAAAACGTACCACCATGATATAGCTGAAATATTGTTGAAAGTAGTATTAAGCACCATAACCCTAACCCTGATATATGGCTGATTAGAGGGATGGCATTTGGTGAGCATTTTATTCATTGAAATTCTTACTTTTTGTTTGGAGTTGAAATAACCATGAATTCCTTGGCAAATGATACTCAATGAATTTATCTGATCTTGTAGTTTCGGAATGTGACTAGAACAGTTTTTAGTATAATAAAGTTTTAATGTAATCAATTAATATGGGATCCGATTGGCTAATCTTTCTGAATTATGTTTGTATACTAAATTACCACTTTAAATTATAGCCTCTATTTAATTTTTTTTCTCTCATTTTCGCTATTAATGAGATATGTAATAATTCTTCAGCTTTTAATTGGCATCCTAGCATGGCAAATAAAACATTTTGATATCTTGTACAGTTCAAATATATGCACATGATTTGATTTGATTTGTGGTGTTTAATGCCACTTTCAGCAATATTTCAGCTATATCATGGTGACCAGTTTTAGTGGTGGAAGAAACCAGAGTACCCGGAGAGAACCACCGACCATGGGCAAGCAACTGGTAAACTTTATCACTTGCGGCTGCGAGTCGAGTGCACCCTTTTTTGTAATTTACAAAGCCGGGCGCGAACCCATGCCATATTGGTGATAGGCTTGTATGAATCCAACTACCTAACTCATTGAGCCACCTGGGCCCTTCAAATATATGTACACCTATAGCACTTAATTTTGGTGGTTTATATGCTAATATTTCCAGCTATCTTTGTTCTTTGATGTGATGTTACCGATGGCAACAGAGACAACAGAGATTGAATTTGTTTCGGGTCAGTGTTCAAGGATAAAGGAAGATAACACAGAATCAGAAATGGATAAAATAATGAAATCTGCTAGGGCGTTGCTATGGAAAGAACTTAACAGAATGAATATCTGGACATGTGAGTGTTTAACTATACAATATGTTACAGTAAAATTGGTCTAAAAACAAACATCTTTTAGGAGTGAGTGAGTAATAGTTGCTTAACCCCAAATGAGCTATTTGTCAGCTATATCATGGTAAGAACAAGATGAGCTATTTGTCAGCTATATCATGGTAAGAACAAGATACATTTCAATGAGATGATGATGCTCGCATTGTACTAGAACATTATGCTGTTTGATTTTTATAGTGCGAGCTCACTGAATCAAAAACAGTCTGTGGGTAGGCATGTTGCTCCACATGGACATATTATCCTGCAGAGAAGCAGCAAAACCAATTTTATACTACGGATCCCATAAACCACTTCAACCCACCACATTTTTGTGTATATCCCAAGCCAGGACCTAGATTTCCAAATTTTGTTATCCCCTTTTCTTTGTGTTCAGTGGGTGGTGATTGTTGATTTTGTTGATATTAGTGGAATTGGTGTCCATCACTGTTTAAACTTTTTTTTTTTGATAATCACAAGAATTTACTGGTTTAATTTTAGGTATGATAGAGGAAGGATCATTCCATTATTTGAGTAACTCAGTTTTAAACCATAAACATCAGATAATGGACTGTCCTATGTCAGATGACTTTCCACAGAGTGAATTAACATGGAGTAAAGTAACTAATTCATATATACAGGTAACAATGTGATATTTATATGTGTTTTTTGTATTAAGCTCAGTATCATCTGAAAGTTATTCTTGTGTTGCATCTTGGGTAATAATTTGTGTCTTATCAGTATTTCATTATTTTTGTATATTATAGAGAGGGTTGGATTAGGGTTATGGTGTTTAATGCCACTTTCAACAATATTTCAGTTATATCGTGGCGGTCAGTTTTATTGGTGGAGGAAACCGGAGAAAACCACTGACCTGTCGCAAGTCACTGACAAACTTTATCACACTATGTTGTATCGAGTACACCTCGCCTGAGTTGGATTCGAACTCACAACTTTAGTGGTGATGGGCATTGATTGCATAGGTAGTTATAAATCCAACTACCATACAATCATGGCCACAGTGGCACCTTGTATATTATAGGCAATACAAAAAAAGACATGCAATTTTATTAATGTCTATTTGAATATTTCTCTTTAAACTGCAATTGCGTGATTTTTAGTACTACTAAAGGGGTCAAATAAACTTCTGTGTTATTTAGTCATTGACCTAATAAAGCTTTTCTAAAACCTGATTCATGTTAATCGAACTCTAGGATACGTGTGAAAGTATTTTGCCCAATGAATCGACATATAAAAACTGGATGAAAAACCTACTGGAGTAGAGCAGATAAGGATTCCATTGTAATTTGTTAATGATGTTTGGCTTCTTGTGAATGCCCTGTCCCTTCCCCACTCACAAATGTGTTCGTTCGTGTAAATGCAAGTAAATATATTTTCAGTAATTCAGCAAATCTTTTCGATAGATTGTTGTGCTATGTATTCTCAAATAAACATGATTCTATTTCAATCTGAAATTAAATACGATATTAAATAGTTCATCACTGGAATTCATCCAACTCAAAATTCCAGGTCAACAAAAGTTTTTCGAAATTAGAATCTCTTTTTTTTTTTAAATTGGCATCAATTTTCGAGAATGAGGATACCCTCGTGATGGTTCAGAATAAAATTTCTTTTTGGAATAATGTAAGCAATAAATTAGAACCAATTACGATAAGTAAAAAAATTTCTATGTATACTAGCAACATCTGGACTTTGACGAGTGAAGATAAAATTATAAGAAAATAAAGGTTACTTTTATCGAGAGTGATGTCTTAGTAAAAATCGGATGAAAATTTGTAAACACAGGTTAACTCTTGACTCTGTTCACTACCCATATGAAGAAATAGAATATTATCATCGGTTGATATACTTGAGTTTTGCTTGTGTTATATATAACTGTTGGGAAGCTTGTTTACTGGTGTTATATATGTTGTTTTAATTTGTATTTTACAGAAAAAAGATAAGATAGATGAAGACAGCTGTGTAATAAATTCAATGTTGTCAGGTGATGTGGAAATAGGGAAAAAGTCTGTTGTGTGTGGATGTCAAATCAGTGGACGTGTGGTCGTGCAGTCAGATTCTCTTATCTCTGGTCTTAAAATAGAAGATCATGAGGTAAATTTTTATTTCATGATGACACAATTTACTCCTGTATTCAATTAAAAAAAATAATTTGGATACGATGAAGCCTAAATAAACAGAAAACGTGTGTCACGTAACTGAAGTCGAAATTCAATCCCAAACTTTAAAATGTCATTTATGTCTATTTTTAACATAACAGTTGTCTCAATACTGCTGTTCCAATCCAATGTTCTTTCATCAATTGATTGAAATAGTTGAACTTTAACCTAATTGACCTCATCAGTTGTGTAGTGGTTAGAGTGCTCGTCTTGAGTATGGTTGATTGTGAGTTGAGCCAGGTCATGTCAAACCAACGACTGTAAAATTGGTATTTGCTGCTTCTCTGCTAAGGATTAAGGAGCAAAGACTGGTTGGATAAGAAGCAGGATGATATGTCTTAGTGAAGTGACATGTCTACATGTTGACTGTTATTCATTAAGGAGCAAAGACTGGTTGGATAAGAAGCAGGATGATATGTCTTAGTGAAGTGACATATCTACATGTTGACTGTTATTCATTAAGGAGCAAAGACTGGTGGGATAAGAAGCAGGATGATATGTCTTAGTGAAGCGACATGTCTACATGTTGACTGTTGTTTCTTTGAACTAGCACTATAAAAATCTGTATATAAAAAACTAGGCGTTGGTCTAGTACAAAGTGGACATCATCATCATCTCATCAAAGTGTAACTCGTTCTCATTATGATATAGGTGAAAAGTTACTAACAACAATCACTCAAACACACTCAATCCTAATTGATTGTTTTTGTATAATACACATACAGACTGATCAGATGATTTTTTTGTGTATGATACTTACATAGACTGATCAGATGATGTTTTAAGTAAAGATGTGTATAATACACACACAGACTGATCAGATGATGTTTTAAGTAAAGATGTGTATAATACACACACAGACTGATCAGATGATGTTTTATGCAAAGATGTGTATATTGTACACATTCAATTACGGTACTTATATTTTTCAAGACCAGTTTGTGTTTTTACAACACTTAGATTTTCTCCATGGTATATTTTGAAAGACTATTTACTTTTTTTTTTTAAGACAAGAAAAGTAATAAAGTTTGCTGATGCAGTTGTAGTCCAGGGTTACAATATCTACATAAAATCACTAGGCATGACCAGATATGTTTTAACTACGCATGGTAGATTTGACAACATTCAGGTACTGTGTGAAAAATAAATGTTAGAGAATACCGAAGTGGCAATCAAAAATGGATAATCCAGAGAAACCGGCAACACCGTAAACAAGACGAAAAAAAACAGAACAAAAACACAACACAATATGTGTTTGACACCACTATATGCAAGCAAACACAAATAACGTAAATAAGACATGAGCCTACCTACAAACAACTGGAGGTAAAGACGAGCATCGTATTTATGTGGAAATCATAACCAACATTACAACATGGACCTCAGAATGTAAAGACACATAATGGGACAACATAAAAAACTAAAAAGATGAGCAACACAGACCCCACAAAAAAACTGGGGGTGAACTCAGGTGCTCGTGAAGGGTCTGCTTCTTATAAGACACCCGCTGTGTTACTCATATATACAGTCAAGTCTTGGCAGCGATAGAGGAAAGAAAACATCTACATAAAAAGTAATAGATCCATTGTCATTTGAGATATGGATGTAATAAATATTTACAGAATTGACAAACAATGGACATAATGTAAACAGTGTTACTTCCAGTTTTAAATTGATGATTTTCTAGTTTTATCTTCCAATCATGTGAATTCGAATATTGATAAAGAAGTCAAATAAATGTCAGCGTTATTTAGTCATGGACCTGATAAAACTTTTCTAATACCTGATTTTTTTTATTGATTTTTGGTGTTTTAACGCCACTTTCAACAATATTTCAGCTATATCATGGCGACCAGTTTGTTGAATGGTGAAAAAAACTTAACATTATAAGTGCTGAAGTGTTAGAGATCACGTTGAAAGAGATTTGAACCACACTTGTTTCCTCTCTCTTCAGTACATATTGGCAGATGTTGTGAACTTTTTAACATTGCAGGATAAATACAATTATGTACATTGTCAGTAAAAAAAAAGCACTCTCAGCAAGACAGAACAGATAAGATAAGAATATTGCTGAAAGTGAGATTTTACGGAACTACAATATATCAAGAAATTAGAAACCGGGTAGAATATGATGTGAACCTAACAACAAAATTTTCACCAATTTTTGCAAATGAATTGAAACCTGTCTAAACTAAACCCTGAATTATATGGAATCCTGTATAAACCGAACTTTATGTAGGAAATTTTTGTTAATTTAACCTGTATAAAGTGAACACTTGTCTATTACGAACACTAAAGCTGGTCGCAGGGAGGTTTGATTTAGACAGATTTCACTGTAGAAACGTTGTGATATCTTGTTTTGTAGTTGCCAGCATGGAGAACTACCAGTAATTTTTGTAACAACCCATGGTTAGTCATTATGGATAGAACAGGCATAATAAAAGAAGATCTATGGGCAACTGATGTTGTATGTACTTAATTTTTTAGCTCACCTTGACAAAGGCAATGTGGGCTTTTGCCATCACTTGGCATTCGTCGTCCGTTGTCTGTTTCCGTTAACTTTTCACATTTTAATCTTCTCCTCTGAAACTGCCTAACCAAATGAACTAAAACTTGGTAGGAACTAGGAAGCATCTATGGAAGGTCCTTTATAAAGATTGCCCATTTTGTCCCGATCCGTTGATAAACATGGCCGTCATAGGCGATTTCTGTGCCTGATTGGTCGATTTCTAAAGATCTTCTCCTCTGAAACTGCTTAGCCAAAAAAAAACGAAACTTGGTAGGAAGCATCTATGGGAGATCTCCTATAAAGAATGCTCATTTCGTCCTAATACGACATAAACATGGCTGCCACAGGCAAATCTTGTTTTTGATTGGTCGATTTCTAAAAAATCTTCTTCTCTGAAACCGCTTGGCCAAATGAAACCAAACTTGGTAGGAAGCATCTATGGAAGGTCATCTATTACGATTGTTCATTTCGTTTTGATCCGTTAACTAACATGGCTGCCACAGGCAATTCTTGTTTCTGATTGGTCGATTTCTAAAAAATCTTCTCCTCTGAAACCGCTTGGCCAAATGAACCGAAACTTGGTAGGCATCATCTATTAAAGATCCTCTATAAAGATTGCTCATTTGGTCCTGATCCGTTAACAAATATGGCTGCCACAGGCAATACTTGTTTCTGATTGGTTTATTTCTAAAAACAAATTCTCCTCTGAAACCGCTTGACCAGATGAACCGAAACTTGGTTGGAAGCATCTATGGAAGGTTCTCTAAATAAAATTGCTCATATTGTCACGATCAGTTAACAAACATTGCCACCACAGGCAATTCTTGTTTCTGATTGGTCGATATCTAAATAATCTGCTCCTCTGAAACCAAGTAGCCAAATAAACAGAAATTTGGAAGGAAGCACCTATGGAAGGTTCTGTATAAAGTTTTTTTAAAACAGAATGAAAGGTGAGCGACACAGGCTCAGCCCACTGAGGCCTCTAGTTTTTTTTTTTAAATTTCTTTAATCTTTTAATCTATCTTAATTTAAATTACTAGCAATTTCCATTTATCATGCTTTTATGCTGGTGTAGTAGTGAAAAACAAATCAGTATTTTGTCGAAGTTGAGTTCCGTCCACGAGTTTAATCCTTAATGCGTATTCCGTCACGAGTGGTCTTATTTTGATATTCAAAATCTACGATTGGTTATACTGTTTATTATATAGACTTCCAAAATTTCTTTTATATTATTTTATTTTATTTGTATATTTCATTCCAAGCTTATGAATCTACGAGCAATGATAGTGTGTAATCAATATGGCCGCACATTCAAACAAGTCAAGTGTTGCCGCTTCGATGAAAAAAGTTGGAAATTTAAATGAAGGACAAGTTTCTGCATTTTATTTGAATATGGGCGGATTTGTAAAGTTGTTGTGGAAAAATTAATTGCAATTGTGACTCATGTCAGTCTGATTTATCTGTGGAACCAGGCATGATGTGTTATTGTCCGATCGTGTGTATTTCATATGTAACAGAATTCAAACTAAGGAATGAATCAATGTCCTCAAATGAAACGTTCTGAAATCTACTCGGCTGGGCTTTAGTTTGATATGCATTTTCATTTGTATTGCCATTGGAATTTGGAACATTTGTTTGGACATCTAGAATATTAAATTCTGGCATTTCCACATTTTCCAAGTCAAAATCATTTTCTTCTAAAAATTGGGAGACTACAGCTGCGGTATATGCGTCAAAATAATCAGACATTTTGTTGTTTTTTTTATTTTTATTTTAAGACTGTTCAAAGCAGACGATTTTTCATTGAAAAGGGGTGGTGAAAGGAAACTGACAATCTACAATGCACTTTTTACATTGCCATTTGTTTATATTTAAATCTGTTGTGTTATGCTAGTGAAATGATTCGATTTAGAATAAACAAGTGTTTGATTTTAATGTATAAATAAAATGATTCAATTAAAATAATTTATAAAAGTACTATAACTTTATTTTCATTTGTTTAATTGTTTCAGTTTACAATCATGTGTGTATTCACCGTAACACAACAAGGGATGTAACCACCACACTTATAGTTGTCTAAAAGTAGTTCTGGCGGGAAAAAACTGATATTTCACATGTGAAATACGGAATTTATTTCACGGATAAATCTTCATAATTCACACCTATCTATATAATAAGACAAAATTGTATATCAAGATTTTTAATCTTCTAAATGAAAAACTTTTTAACTTAAATGCCATTTCAATGTGCCTTCTTTGTGCTTTCATTATTGATTTTTGTTTGTTGGAGGCATACACCTATATTTAATTAGGTATGGTACTTTGATTTATAACTATCTATGTAATCAGTGCCTATCACCACTGATGTTGTGAGTTCGAATCCCACTCAGGGCAAGGTGTACAACATTATGTGATAAAGTTTGTCAGTGACTTGTGGCAGGTTGGTGGTTTTCTCCAGGTACTCTGGTTTCCTCCACCAATAAAACTGATTGTCAGGATATTATTGAAATATATTGTAGGACAATGATGATCAAACAATAATGACAGCTAAGCTTTTCCCAGTGTTCCATGCCTCAGAACAAGTAGGCCTGAAGGAAATCTTATGGTTACAAGGTCAAATGGAAGACAAAGATAGATCAATATTAAACAGGTAGTATCTTGATTGGTCCATCAATTTGAATAAGTTCACAATGTCACAAATATTGCTAACTACAATGTATAGAAATATTGAAAGTATGGTTTGTTAATAAAAAAAAGAAATGTTTTAGCTTGAATTTATTATAGAAAGATGATAACTTGAAACTGGTTACTCATTAATGAAGATAATGAAGTATGTAGAAAAATAGCAAGATTTATTAATTTCAGTTTTTTGCTTTGAACAAAACTTTAATGCTCTACATCAATTTATTTCTTTATCTGTTTACATATATTGGCACATATTTACTATATTAGGTCTATTAATTATGTTTTTTTTCTTTTTTTTTCGTCTTCTCTTTTCTCATTATTGTCTACCGTGGAACAAATAATTTTTATAATCCAATATCATATTATATGTATTAATAGTATTAATTTTATGACTGTATTATTAGTTGCACAGTGTACAATTGTCCAAATACGGAAAAAAATGGGGTCAATAAAATTCATATCGGGCGAGGCAAAGCCGAGCCCGATATGAATTTTACTGACCTTATATTTTCCGTATTAGGACAATTGTACACTGTGTAAAGAATTTATCTTGATTTTGCAACCAAACCTCATATCTAATGTTTTCCATATTAGGACAATGAATTTATCATGATTTTGATTCCATATGTATATATATACAACCTGTGTATCTCATCTTTCAGTTTTCCATGGGATATGGAATTTGTCATGGTTTTGTCTCCATATTTCACCTCTGACTCCATTTGTTTTCATATTATGACAATAAATTTATCTTGCTTTTGTATCCATATCATCAAATTTAATATGAAGTCAACGGTGTAAGGGAGATAATTCGAATTGACTTAATAAAATATTGCACTGAAATTTATTAGGACAATATTAACCAATCATATTGCGAGATTTAACCTAAAATCAGGATAATATCTTTTATGCAATTTCTCTACTTTCTCTTTAAAATGTTCAACTATTGAACTTTCTTCAATAAAGAATTTATGTCTTATATTATCCCTTCTTTAAATACTGTAGCAATGCTTTTACTTGGTATGTGATTTGATCTCCATTTTAGACATTGTAACAACTGCTTCTTATTTTGTGATTTTTTTTCTCTCTAAATAATAGCTTTCACGGAAACATCTGTAAATAAAATAACTACTACAAAGAAATATTACTGCTAAATTATTTAGCAATCAAAATTGATCTTATAAAATGGTAAAAGAACTGTTAGTTATATATTGTAAGATAAAAATATTTTAATATATAGCAACAACTGTGTCAAAACAATGGTAAAAATTAATAAAACAGTGTACTCCTCTCTAGATCATGTACCATGTTTTCCTTCATTATCACTGTTTTACTTAGTCACTACATATTATTATACAGTAGTCCCTCTCTAATAAGGCCAACTGTTTTACTTAGTCAGTGCTGCACATTATTATACAGTAGTCCCTCTCTAATAAGGCCAACTGTTTTACTTAGTCACTACACATTATTATACAGTAGTCCCTCTCTAATAAGGCCACCCCTTCTACAATGGACTACTGTCGTGACTTATCTAAGTCACAGTAGATAAATTCAGTCATGATCATCTTGTTGGTCTATTATCAATAGGTTTGTAAGAATACAGTCAGCTTTCTCTATGAATTAAACATGATTGGTTTATAATCTGTTATTAATTGCCTTATATAGAAGAAATGATGTTTGAAAAATGGAAAAGAATGTTTTCTTTTTAGATGGAGATCATCATGGAGACTCTCTCTGCAAGATATATTATCCTTGGTTAATATTGAAGAGGAATTTCATTGGAAAAGGTAGATTTTTGACAAATCTCTGAATGTGCATCAACATGTCTTATGTAAAATTTCTTGCTAATTTGATTTTATTTCTTGGGGAAATGTATGTGAATCTGACACACACTATTTCTTGGAGAAATGTATGTGAATCTGACACACAATATTGCTTGGAGAAATGTTTGTGAATCTGACACAGAATCTCTACATCGTAATTCAGGTTCCTTTGTAATTATCACATGAAATTCAAATTAGTTTATTTTTTTCTTTATTATGCAAAGAAACTTTATTGATTGATTGGCATTTAATGCCAAGTTCAGCAGAATTTCAGCTACATTTTGGTGTCTTGACCATTAAGTTTTACAGTATTATTTTTTGTGGACGTAGAGTTCATTCAGTATATGATTTTAATTGAACATAAACATTTTATGTTAAGAACGAATTGAAATCTGAAAATTTTGGAATCATAACCCTATGAATGGTCTTTCCAAACATAAAATATGGTCTCCCCTCTTACACTTAATTATCTCACAGTTGGATATTTAGATAAGCTGAACTGTGTTGGGGGGGGTCGTGATCGTATGATAGTTGGATTTACAACTACCTATGCAATCAGTGGCAATCACCACTAAAGCTGTGAGTTTGAATCCCTCTCATGATGAGGTGTAATCGATACCACTTTACATGATAAAGTTTGTAAGTGACTTGCGGCAGGTCGATAGTTTTCTCTAGGTATTCTCGTTTCCCCAACCGATAAAATTGACCACCACGATATGACTGAAATATTGTTGAAAGTGGCATTAAACACTATAACTCTAACCCTAACCCAGATTTATGTTAAATGTTTTATAAATAAGAACACAATATTCTTCAGTAAAACAGTCTACTTTCTATTTATCAAAGAGTCTGAGAGGTTCGGTTTGTTAGTATGATACTATTTTATTTCATTTTTAGAATACATCCATATCGTCAACAGAAACCATAAGTACCAACATCTTCAATATTTTTTTTTTTTTTTTTTTTCATATAGTCAGGATTTTGTAAATTCCCTTACATCACCACCTGACTAGGGTGTGACAGGGGTTTTCAAATCAATAAGTTTTGTGACTACATTGGTTTTACATTATGATAAACAAAATAAAGAAATAATAATATATAATAGTGATAAACACTTTCATTCATCTTTCACACTCACTCTCTTACCATTTTGTTTTTCTAAAATATGCAATTGCTCCTGACATTTTGTACTTTTTGTTGTTGTTGTAATTTGTTTATTTTTAAAGAAAAGCAGAGGCAGATACAAATACAGAAAAACATATGATATGCATCTACAATTTTTCCTAAACAAAAGACATTTAATTTATAAGACCAACATTTTGTAACACTACACTCAAACACCAAGGAGATTTTCAAATGGCAACCACTTTTTACATATATATTCTTTTTGTGTAGAGGATAAGAAATTGATGGTTGTCTTTTCTATTTTAATACAGTATTTCAGGTATTTTATACCACCATTTATACTGGGTTTATCACCCAAACATCTACATTTATATAAATAATACTTTAAAATCAAAATGACTTGGTTAATAGTGTTATCTGGATCTAAAGGATTTGTTATACCCAAAATAATATTAGGTGCATTTATGTACTGCATGTTCAAACCACAACTTTCTAGAATATTCACTAATGAAAACCAAAAATTTTTGGTGTAAGTGCATTCCCAAAATAGATGCAATAAACTCTCTTTAGTTTCTGTACAGAAGGTACATAGTTCTGTTTCCTTTAA
Source organism: Gigantidas platifrons (assembly GCA_002080005.1). Taxonomy (NCBI): domain Eukaryota; kingdom Metazoa; phylum Mollusca; class Bivalvia; order Mytilida; family Modiolidae; genus Gigantidas; species Gigantidas platifrons. The sequence continues at coordinate 607,651 of MJUT01022752.1, forward strand.
GCCACACTTGAAAAGAAAAGCGTTTGTAGCAGTAATTCTATGGGAAANCTTCCTTGTCAATGGGACATTTTTCATATGAATGGGCCATAATGACAGAACCATGCACCAAAATCCAGTGTGGAAAATAATGTAGAATAAAAGCGTTTAACAAACTTTAATACATGGGTGGAAGAGATATATAAACTTATCTGACAACTCACACCCTTCTGTTTGAATAAATATGATGAAGCACATAGACAAGCTTGAACTTAACACTATTTTTTTAATTCTTGGCTTAACCTTGATCTGGACAAAAAATTTCATCTGATATGCATGATAAACACTATGCAATGCATGAAAATTCCCATTTCCCGTTTCCCGGGGAAAGTAAAAAAACACACGGGAAAGTGACATGCTGATCGGTACTTTCCGCTGGGAAAGTGTTACAAGTCCGTTGTTGCTCGTTATTGTACTTTGCGGTTATCAGATATATCAGTTTTTGAAACTGGTTTACGATTTATTTAAGTCTGAATTCCGTATGTAAAGGTATAAAATTGTATGTATACAAGGTACCAGATATCGATGTTGCGATTTGCAGTTGAACTTTCACAGATATTTTGAAATAAAAACTAAATTATAAATTAGATACAGTGATTGGGATTAAAATTTTCAATGGGACTACGTGCGTGCAGTCTTAACAGAACGGTTCGGCTGTATGTACATTGTACGTCTGACTTCATCAGAAAACGAATGCGCACGTATGGCGCAGAGTTTTTATGTGGAAATGCGACATTTCGTCGAGTAATGCGACTATGGTGCGGGGCGCGTGGTAATCCCAATCACTGAGTATGTCGAAATTTATATTTACACAGTTTTCCTTCAGATGATCGTTGAACATTTGACACCAGACTATAGACCTTTTTATTCTTAAAAACATGGGCGCGGCCATTATCGACTTCCGAGTGTGTCCGCCATTAGCAATATACAAAAATATTATGTTCTCTGGGTTTATCGATATGCTAATGTATGGTTTCTCTAGTACAGGTGTCACAATATACTGTTATTTCGGCTTGAAATTCAATGATAACACCTGCTGTGAAGTGATTTGTAAACGGAGATATAATGACAACAAATAAATTACCTTGTATGTATTATTAATTTATTTTAATTACTGTTATTTTCCCCATACAAAATCAGTATAAATCCTACTGCATGCAATTTTATTTTTATTTTATTTTATTTTTTTTGCTTTTCAAGCACAAGAAAAAAGGGGTAATCAAATTAATATTTTGTATGAAATTAAAAAGTAAATATATAAATTATAATATACGCTTTTTGAAATTATTACTATACGATTTAAAATGAAGACTTATAAACATAGATACAAAATGCAACTATTT
>MJUT01022752.1:609256-622623 GCA_002080005.1 Gigantidas platifrons
AAATTTATAGAAGATATTTATACACATTTATAAGAAAAAAAATATAAATTTATTTTTTAAGTACAAATAAATTGGAAGATGGCTTGAAAATCGAAAATGCAAAATAGTTGCATTTTGTATATATGTTTATAAGTCTTAAAGTGAAGTAATAATGATAAAAAGAGTGCCTAACTGATCAGAAAGAACTTAAAGGGGAATTCTCTGTCAAATCGTAAATTTTTGTTACCCATAAAAACTATCAGATATGATTGATGTCTTAATAAAACGTGTTTCGGTAACTTATAAATGTTATGAAGTGTACGCGCATCGTGGAAAAGGCCTGTAACTGCTCGTGTTTTGAGATCGATCAAGAAATGGACGTCATCTTATTAACTATCAACATTGTTTACGGAGTTTGTCGAATCGTCATTAAATCAGTACAACAATGTACTTATTTCTTATATTTTGTGAATTTTAGTCTGTTATAATTACATGTATGAACAACGAACCATACAAGTTGGCTTATATTTTGTGAATTTTAGTCTGTTATAATTACATGTATGAACAACGAACCATACAAGTTGGCAGTTAATAAGCGACAAAATACAAATAAGTAATTGATGGTAATTTTCGTTCTCAAAAGGCGGAAAGTGGTTCGATTAGCTGTTTAATGTGAAATATTTATCCCTATTTCATCATTTTAAAGCTATTTACCAATTTCCAGAACATATATTTTTTTGGTCAAAATCGTAGCTAATGCCCCTTTAACTTTGAATGTGACATCTTAAACAAATTATAACTTTTTGTCGGTCAATTTCTGTAGTGAAGATGAAATGGAATTTAAGTTTTATCAAATTGAAACATCTGAATATCTGAATTTCTTTATCTGAAAAAAAGTTTCATGAGGAGCCATAAAATAACAACTGAAGCGTGTTTATCTAATCCAATTATGAATACTGATTAATCGTAACTAGTGTAAACAACCGATTGTTGTACTTTCATAATGGCGGACGATAGTAACGCCACCTAGTGTCCACGAATGATAACTAGGTAATCACCAATTTCTGAAAATGTCTATAGTACTTCGAAAAATTATTGGTATTCAGTTTATTTCTAGTCTGTTCAAAAGTATAAAAATTACCAGTATGTGGATCAATAAGATCACATAAATACTTCACATTATGTTCTGTCCATCTAATATAATAATTAAAATCAGTTACTGGTACAAAATTAAGGATATCAAGAGACAATAGTTCATCAGTATTAAACTTTGTATAAGGTTTTGCTAAATGATAGCTAGACAGAACATCTTTCCAAAAAGGATTTGTAAGCTTCATAGCAACTTGCTTTAGCTTTTCTTTTTGAAAAGTAAAAATTCTTTCACTGCCATAGCGTTGAAGATTGAATAATAATACTTTTTGCCAATCACCATCTAAATTGGAAAATAATCGTTTTATCCAACCTACTTTCAGATAAATATTAAATGATTGAAGATCTATCATTTTCAAACCCCCCTGATATATATCACCGATTAAAGTACTTCGCTTTATCTTATCTGGCTTCCCGTTCCATATGAAATTATAAAAAAGTGAATTTAAATCATTTATTTTTGCCTGAGGTAAATTTGGTAAAGATGTCAGTAAATGAATTAACTTTGGTAGTGCAAGAGTTTTTATAACTGTGATTTTACCAAGTAATGTCAGTTTTCTATGCTGCCAACTTTTTAGTATTGCCTTAACTTCCTTGACTTTTTTTTGTAAAATTTACATCTGCAATACAGTTTAAATCAAGTGAAAAATAAATTCCCAAAACCTTAAAGTTTTCATGAGACCAATTTAGTTTCATATTTGGACAAATAATTTGATCTGAATACTTCTTGTTTCCAACCCACACAGCTTTTGTTTTGGATGAATTCATTTTTAAACCAGACACCTTGTAAAAAGATTCAAAACATTCAAGAGCCTCCCTCAATGAATTTTCACTCCCATCTAGAATAAGAAAGGTATCATCAGCATACAAACTTATGAGAGATTCAACTTCATTGATAATAATACCATGAATGTCTTGGTTGGTCTTCAATTTTAATGAAAGTAGCTCCACACCGATTACGAACAAATACGGTGAAAGCGGATCACCTTGTCGACAGCCTCTTTCTAGAGAAAAAAAATTTGACATGTGACCATTATTTATAACACAACTTTTGGCTTTTGAATAGAATAGTTCAAACCATTTACAAACAGATGGTCCAAAATTGAAACTTGAGAGTTTTTTTCTTCAAAAACTTCCATTCAATTGAATCAAATGCTTTCTCGAAATCTACAAGAAGTAATAGACCGGTTTTGTTATGTTATTCAAGATAATGCATCAAATCATACAACAGTCTTGTATTTTCCCCAATAAATCTTCCTTTTATAAAACCTTTTTGTGTATCACTAATAATAAATGGTAATAGAGGTTTAATTCTATTAGCAATTACAGCAGAAGCTATTTTAAGGTCAGTATTTAATAAACTTATTGGTCTCCAGTTGCCAATAAAACGCCTGTCGTTTCCTTCTTTTGGAATACATGTTATGACTCCCTGATACTGAAAATCAGTGAAGCTTCCAGACTCATAGGCTAAATATAATGACCTATAAAGCAATGGACCAATATCTTTCCAAAAAGAATTTATAAAAATCTACAGTATATCCATCAGAACCTGGACTTTTTCCATTTGTCATTAACTTCAGTGATTGGGCACATTCTTTAAATGTTATATTACCTTCACACAAGTCTTTTTGTTCTTCTGTGAGTTTAATATTATGATTAAAAAAGGACTTATCATTACAATCTAAATTTTTCGTTGAATACAATGTTTTGTAAAAATCGTGTTCTTGAAGGAGAATTTTAGATTGATCTGATATATGATGACCTGTGTCATCAATAAGCTCGGTTATAGTTTTTTTAATAAAATTTGGTATGTAAGTGTAACTCGTGAATATCTAGGTCAAGTTCGATAATGATGATTTTTCAACAAATCTAACCAGAGTTACTCCCCCTTTTTTTTAACTTGAAAATGGTCCTTGGGTGGTCCCCTTTCAGAATTATTTAAGTCAGGTGAGTGATACAAGCTCACCTGAACCTCTAGTTTACAGTAGTTTCAAAATTTAATCTTACGATATAACCTTGGCGTCGGGGGACCAGTGGCCAACGACCTTTTATTTTAACTTCAGTGTTTTTCACTTTTACAATCACAGGTCTAATTCCTCTATCTTTAAACATGTTTAAACATTTATCACACTTTGTATAGGCAACTATTTTATGAAGTTTGTCAGAGAAGAATAGAAGACGGACTGAATGAAAAGAAAAACATAGGATTTAGAAGTATATACACTAGTTCTGTTGTGGATAAATTTACAGAAAACATTCTGAGAACCCTAGACCAAGGTATGTATGTGTGTGTATTTCAGGGCTTACCAAGCCAGACGAAGTGGGCAAAATTCTCATCCTATATCGACTGAAGTCACCCTCCCTTGACTTGAAAGTGAAATTAATGTCGCCTTGTTTCTTTCTGCAAGTTTCTCCTTTCTGGCAAATAATCTTCGTTTTATGGTAAATCTGATTGACAAAGCAATTATAGTCAATGTGAAAATACATAAGAAGAAGAGGAAAAGGTTTTAATCAAGCAATAAAGAAGGTTTAATTTGTTGAGATAAAAGAATCATGGCAAACTTCAAAATTTGTACGAAATTCCAGGTGAAAATTAAATCCCAAATCTAAACATTTGCAAATAGACGCTTCCTGTACCAAATTTGTTGTTGGATTGTGTTATATTCTAAGATGACGTCCTTCTTTCGCTTTGTATACAAACGAGCAATTTATCGATGGTATAATCTCATTCGCACATGCGCTGGTGAATGTGACTGACTTTTCCGTCGTAAATGTACATGTTGATGAATTATCGTCTGCTCGAATTTGGCAGTATAAATTGTGTGCGACATTTTCTGCAAGCATAAATATAAATTACCGTCTTCCAATCAAAGTATACTACCGTATTTGTACTCTTATACTTGTTTTAACAAAACTTGATTTATTTGTAGCTTTTTCAAAGCTACACAATCAGGTATGTATGTGTTTTTCAGGACTAGTTTGCATCTTCTATAAGTAACTTGCCAATATTTATCACATATTTTTTTAGCACAAATCAAAGAATCATTATTTATACTCTCATATTTGGTGCTGATTTTTACTGTCAACCATGTTTGTATATATAGAGGCAAAGTAAAATATTAATAGCATGATGTAACGTAATGTTGTCAAGCTGGATATACTGGTGACGTTCCCCCAGGACTCAACCCACAGAACTACCTAGGTCATTGTCTGATGCAAATACAATACGGAGAGTACCTTCTTGATTTGATGTTTGCAAGTTATAATAAGGAATACTGACCGTAGACCATTATTGGGGATAAGTTTGGAGAGGGTAGCTCTCCCTGTATATTAAAGACCTCTTTTACAGATTTCGAAAAAGTTGTACCACATTATAGCCACTACAAAAGGCTAAATTTTTCATCCCTACTCAACTCTCTGTACTTTTCCAGTTGCCTGTCAAAGGTCATTTTGACGTTGTCCCATCCCTCCCTCACTTCTATTTAGTTTTTATATGACTATGAAAATTTTGCTATCATATCTGTTGTTGCTATTGTGGTGGTCGTCATTGTCCATCTGTAGACACAATGGTTTCAGTGCGATAACTTTTTTAGCACACCTTGCCAAAGGCAATGTGAGCTTTTGTCATCACTTGGCATCCGTCATCTGTCGTCCGTTAACTTTTCACATTTTAATCTTCTCCTCTGAAACCCCTCAGCCAAATGAACTGATGAAACTTGATATGAAGCATCTGTAGAAGGTCCTCTCTAAAGATTGCACATTTTGTCCCTATCCATTTATAAACATGGCCGCCACAAGCAATTCTTGTTTCTGATTGGCCGATTTTTGAAAATCTTCTCCTCTGAAACCACTTGGCCAAATGAACCGAAACTTTGTAGGCAGCATCTATGGAATGTCCTCTATGAAGATTGCTCATTTCGTCCCGATCAGTTAACAAACATGGCTACCACTGAAACTTGGTAGGAATCATCTATGGAATGTCCTCTATGAAGATGCTCATTTCATCCCGATCAGTTAACAAACATGGCTACCACCGAAACTTGGTAGGAAGCATCTATGGAATGTCCTCTATGAAGATTGCTCATTTCGTCCCGATCGGTTAGCAAACATGGCCACCACATGCAATTCTTGTTTCTGATTGGTCGATTTAAAAAAAATCTTCTTCATTGAAACTGCTTAGCCATATGAACCGAAACTTGGTAGGAAGCATCTACATGTATGGAAGATTCTGTATTATGTTTCTTCAAAGCAGAATGAAAGGTGAGCGACACAGGCTCAGCCCACTGAGCCTCTAGTTATTTTAAGACAGATATATATTGATTAATACGGAAATTATTGTATACTTTACAGTTGCAATAAACAGTGCTGGAGAACCAGGAGTAACAGCTAGAACCTTGGCTAATATAGCTGATGTGTTAGGATGTATGGGTGGTACTCAGGGTGGTCTTAGAAGTGGACCTTCTGCCAACAGGTCATGGGCAAAAGCTTTTCATCTCCTAGAGGTGAGTAACATCAATATTTCATCCAGTTATTTACATTTTTTTTTCTTCATTTAATTACATTGGTGTTGACTACAAAGAAATGTTAAAATGTCAGACATAACATTAACAAAAGCATGAAAAATGATGAGGTAAAAAAAACTATAGTACTCCAGAAGTACCAATCAACAATTTGCATCGGGTGTCATATGAATGTCTATAGTTTATGTGAGTTTCCATGCACTTTATTAGTCTCTAGCCATATCATTGGTGTTTTTGCATGCTCCTGTATCCAGAAATTATAATGTTTTTTATGCCCCCGTGACGAAGAGTCGGGGAGGCATATTAATTTACCCCTGTTCGTCTATCCATCCGTCCGTCCGTCCATCTGTCCGTCCGTTCGTCCGTCCGGATATAGATCCATGGTTTGTCCGGCTATCTCCTCCTACAGTTTTGGAGCTACAGCTTTAATATTTTGTAGGATGTTTATACACATAATGGAGGTGTACATGTCCACAGGATTTTGATTTTCTTCAAATATTCTCAAATTGACAGGTAGTTGGATTTAGTCATTTTGTTCGTCCGTCCGGATATAGATACATGGTTTGTCCGGCTATCTCCTCCTACAGTTTTGGAGTTACAGCTTTAATATTTTGTATGATGTTTATACACATAATGGAGATGTGCATGTCCACAGGATTTTGATTGTCATCAAATATTTGATAATGACAGGTAGTCATTATTTTATTCCCCCGCGACAAAAAGTCGGGGGGGGGATTTTTGTCAAGTATCCACAAACTGACAGGTAGTTGGACTTCATTTCCTTCTAACTAGCTACATAATGGAAACATGGTTTGTATGGCTCCTACTACAGTTTTTGACTTGTTTATAATTTCTTAGAGGCGGGGGCATCATTTGTGTCTTACAGGCATTTTTATTTTTAAAAATTCACCCCTAACAAAACAACTTTGTCCATAATTATCAAGTGCGGGGGCATACTTCTTTTCTAGTTTTTTAATACAATTCCTACTAAAATAATTACTAATAGACAAAGAAGCTATGAAAAATGCTAAATTTATTGGACTACTAAGCACTAAGAGAATACGAATCAAATGACAAAATTGTGTGTATGACTTACAAATAAGTAAAATAAGTCTTTTTGGTGGACTTCGAAAAATGCAGTTCAATTTCATCCAATGCAGTGACCTCTTAGATGCCTTTAATCTTATAATAAAAGAAAATGGAGGGCATTATTACTATATACAGTAAAACCTGTCTAAACCGAATCCCTTTGGGACTGAAGAATTTGTTCAGTTTAGACAGGTGTTCAGTTTACACAGGTTCCAATTACATAGACATTTAGTAGACAGGACTGTAAAGTCTGTCTGGTTTAGGCAGGTTTTTGGTTTACTCAGGGTTCAGTAGATTGGACTGTAAAGTCTGTCTGGTTTAGGCAGGTGTTTGGTTTACTCAGTGTTCAGTTTAGACAGGATTCACTGTATAAGATTACATAGATCATATACAAATAAAAGAGGTTGAATACAAAAGCTAAAGAAGGATTCACAAACCTTAAATATATCATATGAAATCTAGAGATGGTATCTGCCAAACATTAAAGTTGTAAGAAGTAGACATCTCGGGCAAAAAGGTCGTCAATTTAGGTTTTCTTAATTTTCAGTTATTTATACGACTAGCAGCTTCAGAATTTTCACTATTTTTTATCTTATGCTTATTTTGCCAATCTTTCTCCCAATTTCTTGCTGCAAATGCAAATTACAAATACATTAGCTCATTTATATGAATTAAAAAATGCAAAAGTGTAGTCTTCCTTCCTGATTACATAAAACCAGCCTTGTTTAAATATGCCACCAACCCCCCATTTAACATGCATCATTTGTAATTACAGAAGTAATGGAGTTTTATACAATGAATGCAATCGGCCATTAAAGATAGACATAAAATATTGCCACCTTTCAATGTCATACAGCAGATCCCCTTGTGTATCTCATGCCAATCATGTTTGAGATTCGTTATGCCATAAATGATTCTATTGAGAATTATCCCAATTTAATTTCCCTGCCAGGGATTGCATTTGTTTCTTTGAAACTTATGGAGCTGTTGTATGCTCCAGTAAACTCCATCCTATTCTGTGTTGACAGCTTGCTTCTTTTACTATGTTAGATAGGAGACTTGAAGAATGGAATTGCAGCTTTAGCTAAAGAGCGATCACAGTGGCTAGGTCGACCAGATTTATGTGTGAGAGCGGCCAGACATTATGAAGGGGCAGCTTCCATATTCATAAGGCATGCAGTCATGACAGTGAAGGAAGTAAGTTATGCATATTACAATACAAGTACTAAGCTGTTCATTTACTTATTGATTATTTGAATGAATTCCTACTAACTCTTATTTTAGTTATTTCAGTGGTTTATTAGGACAGTGTAATTTATTGCTTTTTGGTTCGACTTTGTTTTGTACACTCTTAAGGCAAATGATGTACATGTCAGACAAATAATGAAAAACAAAAAGTTAGTTGTCTCCCTTTAAAGAGTTGAGTCATGGAGATAATGTTATTGTCTGCCTTAGGCCAAAGAAATATAATTATATCTCAGTCATTGTCCCATTCCTCACATTTTTGTGTACAAAGATCACATTCTCGTTACACAACACAAATAAAACTTAAAATAAACAGTATTAAAGTAATTGATCAATAACAAAAAATTGAACTAAAAAATTCCTGCAAAAAAAGATGGAGTAAGACCATGTGTTCCCAAAGAAAATCTTTGTTTACAAAGTACATACAGTCAAACCTGTATATAACAGCCACTCAAGGGAACCTGAAAATGTGGCCTTTATGAGCAGTTGCCCTTTATATACAGGTTAAAATTATATACACTAATCATTATTGGAAAAGTATGGCTGCCCTTTATAGAGAGTGATTTGTTAATAAACAATTAAGAATTCAGGGAGTCTTTGTATGCATTACCAGTTTTACCCTAATACCTCAGATCTTTCCAGTTCTTCAAGCCCGAATCATGTGACTTGCCAGTGATGGGTAAATGGTTGACAGCTGAATGTCCAGCGAGGATAGATGTATCTGGAGGTTGGTCTGATACCCCACCCATAACATATGAACATGGGGGAGCAGTTACAATGGTGGCACTACTAGTGAATGGCAAGGTATGCATCTTCTAGAAAATAGTAAATTTGTGTGTTACATGTGTGTATAAAAGTAATAGACCTTTTGCATGTTCCTGATTTGTTTCTGAAATTATTTTTTTAATACATTTTTTTATATGAGTTATTTCCCTTATGGCAGACAAAATAGTACCCTGTCCATGTAATGGAATGGGGGAAAAAATTGTATAATATTCGGATAATTTGTAGATATTTAAACATTGTAAAAAATCATAGGATAATTTTATAACAAACAGAAAAGTCACAAGTTGTTATAATGTTAAAATTTAGAACAGGTTGTGGTAAGAAAATATTTGTTATTTTCATTGAACTTTCCATAAAATGAGAAGATTTTCTCACCTTAAAGGGAAATAACTCTTGCAAAACATAAAGTCTAAGTTGAAAATGTGCAAATGGTCTATTGTGGTCAGACACTGTACCTATTACTTCTATTTATGGTATGGTTTGATGGTAGAATTGTATGTCTACAGTTAATTAGAATAAATCATAAAGTTAATATGTGATGGTCAAATATTCCAGTTACCATGACAACAACAAAAAAGACAATTACAGAAGTGATAGAAATCTAGGAACTAATACAATGCATTTGTTTAAAAAGGTCAACAATTCTACCAATATCAACATAACAAAAGAAATTTTAAACGTTGATAATCCACAATTCTACCAATATCAACATTTAGCAAACAATCACATCTCATCTTTGAATTACTGGTTATCATTTGACTTTACAAGTACTTCAGTGTGTTATATGTTTTTGAAGAATTTATTTACTATTCTTTCTAGCATAATAAATAAAATAAAAAAAGATTTAGAATGGCCAAGAAAATGGCTGTCATCTACACAGAAAACATGTTCTTATCTTTATACATGTATTTGGTTATATAGGTAATTTTAACAATATGAATTCAATGTTTATGATAATTATTCTCTTTTACAGAAACCTGTAGGAGCCAAAGTAAGAAGAATTCCAGAGTAAGTTGACATATTTATCTCGTGCGAGTAAACAAATATGTTTTTAGCTCAGCTGGACCAAATATCATGTGGAGTATTGTCATCAATATTTGTTATTGTCTCTAAATTTTTGACATTTTGATTCTTTTTTTTTCCATCAGCTGCTGTATCAAACCTTGTTATAGTTGAATTTACAACTACATGTGCAATCAGTGCCTATCACCACTAAAGTTGTGAGTTAGAATCATGCTCATGGTGCAAGATTGATTGATTTGATTTTTGGTGTTTTATTGCCACTTTCAACAATATTTCAGTTATATCATGGCTACCAGTTTAGTGGTGGAGGAAGCCATAGTACCCAGAGAGAACCACCGACCATGGGCAAGCAACTGGTAAACTTTATCACTTGCGGTTGCAAGTCGAGTGCACCCTTTTTTGAAATTTACAAAGCCGGGCGCGAACCCACGCCATGGTGCAAGATAAACAGAATATACATACCATTTGTATTTGGCATTGTTACTAAGCTTCATACAAATAAATTTTATAGCGGAAACAAGTTTACACGTATATTCTATATTTATCTCATAGCTGGGTTTGATATCTAAAGTTTGAAAAAGTTGAAGAATATATTGATGTATCCTTAATTATTTTCAAAATATGGAATTGTGCCTCTCCTCAGAATTTTTTTTATTACTTTTAATAAATAGCAAAATCAATATACATTTGTATACAAATGTCAAGGCCAAAAGCCTTGATAGTTATGATTATGTAATCTAGAATTTGAAATACGCTGAAGATCTTCAGTCAAATTGTTTCATTAAGAAATATTTGAAATTTTTGAACAGGTTATACGATATAACCTGGTTTTGGACAGTTTACGATTAATAAACTGCAAAGCGCTTTATGAAAAGCGTAAACTGTTCCAAACCAGGTTATACAACAAGTATAACCTGTTCAAAAATTAGAAATATTCCTTATAATTTAATTTTTACAACCCAATTTAATGATTCCTCGATTTTAATTAAGATTATTTCATGTGACTATTTGAAGTAGTCGTTGGCGGATGAACACGTTGGTGACGTCACAATACCAACCCAGGTTATCGAGTATAACTAAAATTTTCTCCAGGCGAATCAGCCAATAAGATTGCAGTATTCAAATCAAATTAAATTATTTTCACATCAACCTTCTAAATATTTTCTTTAATAGTCATGATTATATTGACTAACGATAGCTATGAAGGTCAAAACCACCATTATTGTGAGTTCAAATCCCATTCATGGTGAGATGTACTTGATGCAACATTATGTGATAAAGTTTGTCAGTGACTTGCGACAGGTCTGTGATTTTCTCTGTGTACTCCGGTTTACTCCATCAATAAAACTGACCTTCACGATATACTGAAATATTGTTGAAAGTGATGTTAAAGCCCATAAACTAAACTAAGCATAAACTAGACCAACATTATTACTAGTATATCAGCCAGTCTGCTAGGACGACATAATTACTAGTATATCAGCCAGTCTGCTAGACCAACATAATTACTAGTATATCAGCCAGTCTGCTAGGACGAGTTGTTGTAATGTATGTTGAGACCTTGAAAACAGGCATTACTGTTTTTATTGGTAATATCATAATGTGTCTGACGTCACTTTGACGATCCTTTCCAGCATCATGATTCAGTCCATTGGTACCGACAATATGAATCAGTGAGAGTGTATAATGTATAAATTACTGTTAATGTTAAGCATATGACAACATTTAACATATGACAACATTTAACATATGACAACATTTAACATATGACAACATTTAACATATGACAACATTTAACATATGACAACATTTAACATATGACAACATTTAGCATATGACAATATTTAACATATGACAACATTTAACATATGACAACATTTAGCATATGACAATTAACATATGACAACATTTAACATATGACAACATTTAACATATGACAATATTTATCATCTGACAACATTTAGCATATGACAATTAACATATGACAACATTTAAAATATGACAACATTTAACATATGACAACATTTAATATATGACAACATTTTATGACTATATTGTTTTGAATATTCTGATATTTACCTAATGAATACAGTCAAACCTTGTAATCATGAACTCTTTTCCTTCAAGAACTCAACTTAATCAATGAATCATTTTACAGTAGCTTTCAGTTAGATTTCCCATGGTTCACTTGAATGCTAATTTGTTTTGTGTGAGTGAGTGATTGTTGTTCAACACCAAGTGAGCAATTTTTCTGCCATATTATGGCGAGAACGGTTATTTTTCAATGAGATAATGAAGATGGCTGCTTTGTACTAGACCATACGCTCAGTAAAATATTATATTGCTAGCTCACTGAAACAACATTCCTCAGGTAGACATGTCACTTCACTCTGTCACATTATCTAGATTCTAAGCCATTGAGTTAATGCTCTTACTCCTTATTGATGTGTGCTTAGTAGAGAAGAAGCACATATCAATTTTATAGTTTTCGGTTTGACCTGTCCAGGGCTTAAACCCACGATCTACCACACGAGAGGTGAGCACACTCACCATTTCACCACTGATTCAGTTTTTAAATCTGTTTTGAAGTAATATTTGTAGCTCCAGATAAATTCAATACAACAATATTTGACTGTATAACAAGTTGGTTATAATTGTTCTATTTTAATTTAAGGTCAAAGTTAATATTTGTCATCATAATTGATGGAGTTGAAAGTTCAAGGGTTATTTGTGAAGAACTTTCTGACCTTGAAGATTTTAACCAGCCTTATGCTCCCGGTGAGTATAAAATTGATTAAGAACAAAGTTCAGAAGTTGAGAGATGTTTTTATGGACGATGTGCATGTGTTTGTGTGCGTGTGTGTGTATAAAGTTGTTGGTTTGATCAAGAGGATTAGGGGTTTTGGTGTTTATCGCCACTTTCAACAATTTTCAGTTAGATTGTGGCCGTCAGTTTTTATTAGTGGAGGAAACCAGAGTACCTAGAGAAAACCACAGACCTGTCGCAAGTCACTGACAAAATCATATCATATAAGAATTAAAGAATCCTATTTATTATTCCTTCTACAATGTTTGCATTAGATTTTAGACTCAATCGTAAATCACAATTTCTAATATTTTTTCTTGAAATAAAGATAAGATTTTGGTACAAAAAAATGCATAGCCTCTGCTTAGATACATTCTTGTACTAATGAAAGCTCTGGAGTCACTTGCACATGAAGTGCATGTGAGCCCTGGGGTAAAAAGTTTAAGGCTTTTAAGTCTTTTCCTGGACATATATCAGCAATTGTATAAGTTTCATTTTTTTTTATATAGGTGCTCTTTTAAAGACGGCATTTATATGTGGTAATATTATACAGTTAGAATCCAACCAATCACTGAGTGAACAACTACAGGACAAGTATGGCGGAGGATTTGAAATTCATAGCTGGTCTAACTTACCATTAGGATCAGGTATTATAATACAATCATAGCTGTTTTAACTTACCATTAGGATCAGATATTACAATACAATCATAGCTGGTCTAACTTACCATTAGGATCAGGTATTACAATACAATCATAGCTGGTCTAACT
>MJUT01022752.1:632328-656800 GCA_002080005.1 Gigantidas platifrons
TTTGCTGATCGGAAATTCAAGATGGCCACCATGACTCGACTTAGTTTTAGCATTGGACCCTATGGAAAAAATTTTAAAAAGTCTTCTCCTCTGAAACCAGCAAGTCAATTTAAAGCAAACATGGCATGAATGGTCCTTAGGTGGTCAACTTGCAAAATTATGTCCTGTGAACCCAACCTCCATCCAAGATGGCCACCATCAGCGGACATAGTTTTAACATAGGACCCTATGGGAAAATTGTTTAAAAGTCTTCTCCTCTGAAACCAGTCAGTCAATTTAAAGCAAACATGGCATGGATGGTCCTTGGGTAGTATACTTTTAAAATTGTGTCCAGTGACCACGACCTCCATCCAAGATGGCTGCCATGAGCAGACATAGTTTTAACATAGAACCCTATGGGATTTGAATAGTAACTTAGTATTCGGCATGCAGACATTCTTAAGAGGACCGAGTTATGTCAGGTGAGCGATACAGGCTCATCTGAGCCTCTAAGTTTTTCCAAGTATAACAGTTTATGAGGGCATGCATGTTATGTCAGTAGCTATGATCATCAGGTCATATGACATATATTGTACTGGATTAGTTTAGCAGTTACATTTTGTATCTGAAGTGTTGTGCACAACTCTTACCAAGATTAATTAAAATGTTAATAAAAATGTAGAATCATTATGCAGGGCAATTTATATTGGTATATTATCTAATTATTTTTTTTTTAATTGTAACAACTGATTCATATATTTTAATGTGTTATTATTTTTTTCTACTTAAAAATTATGTTTCTTTCAGAGCAGATTATTAATATATTTCTGTGGATATTTTTCAACTCATCATATAAATGTTTAATATTTATTACAGAAATTGATTTTGGACTTTTTAATTCATATTATATATGTCAGTGTGGTTACTTGTGTTACATACCACTCTTAGCTATGGTTTCGTCATCATTTTCATAGACACAATGTTTTTGTTTATGATATTTTATTTGACCGATCCTGAAATCATAACGCAGCGATCCTTGTCACAGAATAAAAGGTTCAGATTTATTTTGGTGGTTCTAGACCTATCTGTTTTCAAACAAAAGGCCAAAAGATACCAAAAATAGTTGACTTGCTGCTGTCATATCTAGCAGTAGCCCTTTATTTAGCTATATCCTGACTACCAGAATTAATGAAGGAGTAAGACCCAGATAGTTATAACAAACTGACCAGTAAAAGCCAGGCCTTGGGTAGTTACCTGGAAACCTTAACACTTGATGTGGGGATTTTGGCAATGACCCACATCAGTGTTAGGTTGGGAGGTCAGAAGTCATTGTCCTTAACCACTCAGCCACCCATACCACTGTATCAGGCGTGAAATCATGTCAGCCACTCATACCACTTTATCAGGCGTGAAATCATGTCAGCCACTCATACCACTTTATCAGGCATGAAATCATGTCAGCCACTCATACCACTGTATCAGGCGTGAAATCATGTCAGCCACTCATGCCACTTTATCAGGCATGAAATCATGTCAGCCACTCATACCACTTTATCAGGCGTGAAATCATGTCAGCCACTCATACCACTTTACCAGGCATGAAATCATGTCAGCCACTCATGCCACTTTATCAGGCATGAAATCATGTCAGCCACTCATACCACTTTATCAGGCATGAAATCATGTCAGCCACTCATACCACTTTACCAGGCATGAAATCATGTCAGCCACTCATACCACTTTACCAGGCATGAAATCCGAGATATTCTGTTCTTGTACTTTCAACGATTTTTATCTAGAACTATTAAATTATGTAATCCTTTCCAGCTAAGGGTGAAATAAAATATGACGCTATGAATGGTGATTATCCTTATTAAGCTAAAATCAAGCATTATTAATGGTCAATGTTGATATTGGTAGAATTGTTGACCATTACTGTTTAAACTATCTTTTATAATTATTCATTCAACCACACCAAACATGAACAACACATCTTTGTCATCTAAACTCTTATACCGGATTTCCTGTACCATTTAATGAATGTATTTACCAATTGCTCAATGAATATTGACCAACTGGTATTTAAACTCCTAGAAGTCACATATGTGTTGTTCAGAAAAAATTTAAAAGTTCCTATTGTTAAGAAATCAAGTTGCTATTGTTGGTCAATCAATGAACAATAGGGACTCTGTTTAAACTTCTTTCCTGATGAAAACAATTTCCAAAAATAATGTACATGTAGTTTATGTGTAAATTTCTCCCTCAATATATTGCTGACCTTGCTTATCGCACAATTATAGCTTAGTCCAAAAGGCTGCCATATAATGTGGGTGCTGGCTGTAGACCTCTGATGTTATTGTCTATTTATAGCTGTTACAGTAGTCCTCTTATAAGGACCCCCCTCCCACCAAATGTCACTCTCTTATCAGGCCAGATTTCAGATGAACTGAGTAAAAGATGTACTACTAAATTGTCTCCCTTTAGAGAGGTCCCCCTCCAATTAGGCCAATTTTTCATTGCAGAAGGGGCAGCCTTATAAGAGGGGGACTACTGTATAGGCCTTATTTACCTTTTCTAAATCAGTTTACAATATTTGAAGTCGTGGATCTCCACACCATCAGGTTTAATCATGTCATTTTAAATAATGTGATAATATTTTTTAAATATTTTCATCAATTGTTATAAATTTTGTATTTATTTTTAGGGATCAGATGCTGTTATATATGAGGCTTGTGTGGACATGGAAGGTTTAAAGATAACCATTGAAGAGTGATAGATAACTGAAAAACTGAAAAACAAACACTTTATAATGTAACTTTTAGTGTAGTGCCATTTTTTTGGACATTACAATGGGGTTTTTTTCCAATAAATGTGCAATGTGAGATTTATTTATTAATAAAAATGTGGGATTATGTTTTTTCTGCTTTTGCATTTTTTTACCTTTGCATAGTAGATATTGACATAAAAACTCTGAAAGTAGGTCAAGGTATGTAACTAAGACTAAGGAAATAGTAAATACATGTAGTGTTAAATCTGGCAGTTCAATTCATACAAAATAGCATCAAGGAACTATCTTTTCACACAGTGCAACCAAAGCTGCACCATAAAGATCTGGAGGATCAGTTTTCAAGGTTGTATCATTACCAAGTTATACTTTTGATTAAAAATTCAAACATTTGAATAGCCTACATACAAATCCTAACAACCAATGTCATTCATACATGAAATATAGGTCAAGTTGACCTTATTTGTGAATGTGCTATATTATCCAAAATGTATCCTAAATGAAATTTCATTGGTTCTAGTATCTGAGAAGTAGCCCTAAATGTACAAGTTATCTATGGTTAACTAATTAATTGATTCTTTAAGTGTAGGTTACAGTGACCTTACATGACTGTGCTGTAGTCTTAAAGTTTCTACATATGGATACTTAAAATTGAACAAAACATTTCATTGCTTTTGCATTACACATAATGTCTAATGATATTGTTACCATTCAAGATGTCATTCATACAAATGTAGGTTGATGTGACCTTATTTGTACATGGGCTTTTGACTGTTATTTCAATGAGCTAGCACTATCAAAATCTAAGTGTATTGGTCATGTACAACGTGGACATTATCATCTCATCAACATGTAACTTGCTTTCGCCATGTTATGGCTAAAAAAAATACTCACTCTGTGTTAAACAACTACCACCCACCCTCCACCAATCCAATCCAATTACAAGATTTTACGCTTGCAACAAATACATTTTACTTGAGCAAGAAGCTTCTTGTATGTCTATCCGATCTAACCCATTTATAAACACAAAGATGACAAAAGGTGATGATAGTTTAGTTCCTGGCTGGGGATGAGCTCAAGAGACATGGTAATGTTCAATAAATTTCCAGCCATCCATCTTGATAGCTTGATATATGTCACAAATTTTAAACAAACTATTAAACCTACACAATCTCCCCTCAAAACAATTGTATACTTTCTTATAAATAATGAAAAAAATATTATGGTAAAAAAATTTGTGATTTCATTGGATTCTTGTAGCCGGTTGACCATGATGGTAAAATATGCTTGTTGTACATTCTGTATATTTTCTAGTCGTTTAAAATATAAAATGTTGTACAACCATAATTTTCAGTTTTAATACTATGGATAAGTATAACATAGGGTGCTTACTGGACATTATATATACAAAAATGTATAAGACTTGAGATGAGCACGCTATATATAGCATTGGTGATATAATGGTTAGTATGCTCTTGCCTCAAGTGTGGTAGATTGTAGGTTCAAGCCTCGTTCTGGTTAAACCAAAGACTATATAAACTTGATATATGCTGCTTTTCTGCTAAGCATGCAGCATTAATGAGCAAGATCAAAGACGTATTGGCTCAGTATCAGAATGTGCCCGATTGGAGTGACATCTCTACCATGTTTTAGCGCGATCGCACTACAAAATTCTAATGGCTTTTTTTATCTAGTAGAAAGCTGACTTCAACATCATTTCACCAAAATGAAACTTGTTCTTGTCATAATATTGCTGAAAAAACATTGCTCATTTGACGTTAAACAATAATAAACTTACTCCAAGGACAAGGCATTTATTAATACAAAAAAAGAAAACAAATAAAAATTCCCAATTTTATTTTCTATTAAATTCTTTTTAATGATCAAAATGTAACAATTTTTGCATAAAATGCAATTAATGAAAATCACAGTTTCAATGTAAAGATAAACATCACAAAAACAACCTATCACAACAACTTTGTTAATAAATAAATTATAAAACATAACAAAATACTACTGTAAGTGTATGTAAGAGATCAGATTTGATGTCAATTTTGGCCATACTTCTTAAAAATGCATCCTGATTGTACTATAGTATTAAACGCTTCTTTTCATGTGTAAACGGTGCTGATGCACTCACAAACTGAATAAACGTCCGAAGGGCATTTATGTAAAGCTTGTTAGTGCATCGGAACTGTTTACACATGCATGAACTCCTGAAAAGAACCGTTTAATACTTATAATTCTTAAATTCAATATTGTAGATAAAAACATATTCCTGGTCTAAAAATCGCTCAAATTAAAATTCTGCGAAATGTTGTTGACGACTTTGGAATATTAACAACATGACGTCATATGAAGACTTCCAGTTTAAAACGTAAAGATCAGGCATCATTTGGCTTCGTGTACGCTTCAATTTTAATAAGATTTAACTAAAATAAGTTTACAAGGTAGGCATTTTAATTATTTTTGTATATTGTTGTAAATATGACATGTAGAATTTTGAAAAGTTCATCGAGTTATGAACGAATAAAAAAAAACAGGTGACAGTGTCCTTGTCCAATCAAAAGGCAAGGAAACGATGTACTTTAATTCTATAAGAATTATACACAAATGATTTTTTAAAATTACAATTAATTGCCCAATGAACATTATTTACAATGTTTTATCAATTACAAAGACCATAAATGTGTAAGGTTAGGGTTCTGGTGTTTAATCGCACTTTCAATAATATTTCATTTTGTGGCAGTCAGTTTTATTTGTGGAGGAAACAGGAGTACCCGGAAAAAACCACCGACCTGTAGCAAGTCACTGACTAACTTTATCACATAATGTTGTCATGAGCAGGATTCGAACTCACAACTATAGTGGCAATAGGCACTGATTGCACAGGTAGTAGTGAATTCAAATACCATACAATCACGACCACGACTGCCCCCCGCACCCGCCACAAATGTGTATGCTATACCATCCAGATACACAACTCCGTCTGAACATGACGAATCAAGGTACAGTATCTAAACCGAACGCTGAATAAACTGAACGTTAAATAAAGTCTCAATATAGGAAATCTTTGTTGATTTAACATGTATAAACCATCTATTACGAACACAAAAGACGGTCATAAGGATGTTCAGTTTGGACATGTTTAACTGGATATCTAACAAGACAACAAATTGACAGTCACCTATACCAACAAGATACCTGTAACTAGATTCATCTTAATTATAAATATTCTGGCAAATACTAAGTACATGTAGTGTCATTTATGCGATCTTTTTGGGTTTAAATGGCCTTGTGATTTATGAGAAGAAAACTATTTCAGCCAATAAAATAACATGATATATAACCCATGGGAACCATATTTATTATTAGATTGAAGATTTTTTACTTTGAGAACCATTCAAGTTTTGGTTCAAATTACAGAGGTTTTTTTTAGGACAAAATTATATAGTAAAAAATATCCCATTATAAATTTGTGACTACCATGAAGGACTACAAGGTATTTTATGAGGACTTTCTACTGTTTCAAGTCACACCACCCAGTGATTTCTGGGAAGTTTATATAAGGGACAACAGATCCCAAGTGATGGCTAAAATTTAGTTTAACTAAATGGGATTTCAAAATTCTGCTGATCCCAAGAGATGGCTAAAATCTAGTTGAACTAAATGGGATTTTAAAAATTCTGCTGATCCCAAGTGATGGCTAAAATTTAGTTTAACTAATTGGGATTTCAAAATTCCACTGATCCCAAGTGATGGCTAAAATCTAGGTTAACTTAATGGGATTTCAAAATTCTGCTGATCCCAAGTGATGGCTAAAATCTAGTTTAACTAAATGGGATTTTAAAATCCTGATCAAAAGAGATGGCTAAAATCTAGTTTAACTAAATGGGATTTTAAAACTTTGCTTATCCCAAGTGATGGCTAAAATCTAGTTTAACTAAATGGGATTTTAAAATCCTTCTGATCAAAAGAGATGGCTAAAATCTAGTTTAACTAAATGGGATTTTAAAACTTTGCTGATCCAAAGTGATGGCTAAAATCTAGTTTAACTAAATGGGACTTTAAAATCCTTCTGATCCAAAGTGATGGCTAAAATCTAGTTTAACTAAATGGGATTTTAAAATCCTTCTGATCCAAAGAGATGGCTAAAATCTAGTTAAACTAAATTGGATTTTAAAACTCTGCTGTCTATCTGTTAAAAATGACATTTCTGTCTCTGTTGTAAATATATCACTGTAGCGAAACACGTGATAAAAGATAGCTGAATACCACATTGAAACCATGATAATAACGTACGTTATTTAAGAAAATGCGATTTTATTCTTGTTATATCTGAACTTTTTATATTGAAATGTACATCATTGTATAAGGGAGTCATTGTAGAATATCACCATACCATTTAAACATCATCAGATATTACAGTTCCCCGAAACATTCATGCAACTAGTTTACTGACAAAAGTCTTTGAATGTTCTTACAAACTGTAAGACTTGTTGGAATTTAGTTGGTATTGTTATGTTCTACAGTTAATGCCCCATATGTTAATGTATGTTTCGATGTGAAACCGTTTGATTTTAGAAGAATTTTTACGCATTTTAATAAATAATGTACGTTATTTCTATGGTTTCAATGTGGTATTCAGCTATCTTTTATCACATGTTTCGCTACAGTGTATATGCTCCTCCTCCATTAATATATGGTGTTTTTCTTATGAATATAATAATATTTGTATTTTCTTTTAAATACCTCAATATCAAACTTTTGGGTATCTGCCTTGGCCTATAGAATCATTGGCAATTTAATCAAAGCAAACTGAGTAATACTTTAAAGTGGAATGTTTACCCACAAAAAAAATCCAAACAAACAAAATATATAAAAAAAAAATATACAATACAATGTAAAAAAAAAAATACTTGAAATGTACAATTGGTGCAAAATGGACGGCATTATTGATTGCTAAAATAAACTAAAATAAAGATAGTGTTTATGTGCAGAGTAAAACATCTTTAATAATGCCCTGAAAACACAAATGTCATGGCATTCACCAACAACCAAAAATCTATGATCAAGAGCTTCACCACAAATTTGTCAAGACCCTAGTAGGTTTAAAAAAAAAACACATACTGAAAAATGCCAAAATACATTTAACAGAGTTAAATGCTCCAACAATTAATTTGATACCTTTTTGTTTTCTTCATCTTCAAATAGTAAGATTTTATTTAAATCAATTATCATGGGCATAAAAACAAATTCTTTCAAACTCTTGTGTGTTGGGACACTTGTATCAGATCAGTCTCATATAAAATATTTATCTATCATTAAAATACATAATCTTTTTTATAAATATAAAACTGAAAAGAAAGTCATTTGCTGAAACATTTTTTCTCATTCATATTGCAAAATTCTCTGCGATAATTCATTAAAATATAAAATAATTTTCACAACAATAACAATATCTGTGTATAGCATAACAGTGTTGCTTCTTTGGCTATGAAAGTACATTTCCTCCCTTAATACATTAATAATTGTCCAGCACTTCAATTATATTCCTTTCTTGCAGTGCTAAATCTCTTCTGCAACAGTATAAACAAGAAAAAAATTTCTTAAGATGTCAAGGTCATCTTAAGAGGTCAAGGTCACATCTAAATAAAATGGTAGAAACTAGGTTTATGGTGCTTAACACCACTTTCAACAATATTTCAGTTATATCTTGAAGTCAGTTTGATTGTTGGAGGAAACCGGAGTACCAGGTGAAAACCACCGACCTGCCGCAAGTCACTGACAAACTTTATCATACAATGTTGTATCAAGTACACCTCAGCATAATTTGAACTCACAACATTAGTGGTGATAGGCACTGTTTGCATAGGTAGTTGTAAATCCAACTACCATACGACCACGATCACGAGCGTAGTATATTATACCAGGTGATTTTAATCGGATTGCATTATAGATGTGCATGGATGATTTGGAATCAAATATCTATTGTATTTTGTCTGTAAATTTAAATTAGTTCTTATTCCATGATCTTTGCAGTTTACAAATATACCGATTCACAATTTGGTTCTCTCAAAAATAACTAATCCACAATTTTACAGAACAAGGACCTCTAGGGATTCAAGGCTTTGTATTTTAGTAACCATGACCTGTTTAATTAAGGCAGATAAACTTTTGGCAGACAATAAGGCATAATACAATATCAAACATACAGAATAGATACTAGTAATATGGTTGTTTCCAATCATGTCAATTACGACCACGTTCCGTCTTTTTCATGTCTTGACATCTGAAATGTTCGGCAGACGACTTCCGGTGTTTATGCTATTACTGTGACAACATCGGTATATCATAGTCATAGATGCGGTAGATTATAAGTAATTGCAATATGGAGACGCCAAGGAAACGACTGAGTAAATACTGGTGTTCGATACCCCACTATCTGTCTGATATCAGAAATATATAAAAGCAGATCGTTATCCTTTCATGATGCTGACATCAGCAAATAAAGAAAGAAAACAAATTTAATTTTAAAGAAGTAATCGTCTCAGCATTGAAGTCTTTGATACAAAAAAAATTATTTTAATTGATATCTGTCTTTTACAGAAAATGTTAAGATTTTTTTTAAAGTTGAGGATAGAACGTTAAAGCGGCACATATCGATTGGAGTTTTTGTTGTGTACAACTGACACCAGAAGTCTAGTGCTTTACACTCCATCGAAATCATGTGATCTGGCGGGCAAAAATGACAACAGTTTGACGGAATGGAAATGATTCGAAACAACCGTATTGGTAGTACTTGTTATCTATTAAAATATAAAACCAGTTTAAAAAAAAAGAAAATATTTGCATTTCCATAGTTACAATCAACGATTTCCATGAAAAACTAATCATGTTCAACTTTTCAATTAAAAAAAAAGGAGAACATAAAAAAATATAATAGAATTATTGATATTTTCCTTATAAGTTGAAAACAAAATGTTATACAATAAAAGATGTATTATCATGGTACTTTTAATTAAAGCCATGGCATCTATCTTGGGAAAAACCATGTTGAAGCTATAGCTTGGGCTTATGGTGTTCAACACAACTTTCAACAATATTTCAGTTATATCGTGGCAGTCAGTTTTATTGGTGAAGGAAACTGGAGTCGAGTACACCTCGCTTGAGCAGGATTCGAACTCACAACGTTAGTAGTGATAGGCACTGATTGCATAGGTAGTTATAAATCCCACTACCATACAATCACTACCACGACGGCCCCCGTTCAACCTATGGCAATTCATTTCTTTTGTTAATGCACCAACTACAAAATTTAATATCCTGTAACAATCTGCATGTCATGTTCTTAATATTCTTGTAATATATACAATCAATTCATTTATGCAAGAAAAAATACCAATGACAGAGATTTGTTATTAAAATTGCAACTGCACAAATACATGAACTGGTCCCAACATTATGTAAAAAAAATGATCAAGTTAATACTACAATTCTGTATCTAATGTGTTCCCCTCTGGCACCTGAGAAAGTTTTTTTGGAGATGTTAAATTGTTGTTATTTTGATATAAATCTGGAAATCTTGCTGTAAGATAAGTGTCGTCTGACCTCATTGAACTTGGAGGTCGATATGACATATTTTCTGAACTTGCCATCAATGGTCCCAAGTCTAATCGTGGAATTTCTGGT
Organism: Gigantidas platifrons; assembly: GCA_002080005.1. Taxonomy (NCBI): domain Eukaryota; kingdom Metazoa; phylum Mollusca; class Bivalvia; order Mytilida; family Modiolidae; genus Gigantidas; species Gigantidas platifrons. The sequence continues at coordinate 642,785 of MJUT01022752.1, forward strand.
GGTGGTGATTCAGCTTTTTCTAATTCCCTTTGCTTTCTAAGTTTTAAAACTAGTGGTGTAACAGGCATACCATCAGTATAGTCTAAACTACCATCAGGATTGTATTTAGCAGTTGAATTTATTTGCAATAAAGTTGTGGAATTAAATTCCTCTTCTAAATTTTTTGCCTTATTAGATTTTTTTCTTTTTCCTTTTTTACTTCTCCTTAAAGAGTCTTGTGAAATAATGCCAGAATCTGGACTATCGTTACCTTTCAAATGTTTCTTTTGTTGCATATTCTTAAAAATTAACGATCCTTGTCGAGGCTTCACCTCGTGTAAAGATTCAGCTGAATCTGAATTGTATTCTTGTGACCCACCGACGGCTGTGACAGGAACTAGAGGCGGTGGAGACACTTTTACGGGTGAACGGATAGGTAATTCCAGGTTGACACTGTGAGCATTTGCTGAGTAGAAATGTTGATTATCTACAATAAATATTCACAGGTAAGAAATATTGTTATAAAACATTAATTTGTGTAGTGAAAAAGAAGAAATTTATGTTTCTAACTATAGGTGACTAAAAATGTCATTATTTGAAGCTTGTTGTTTACATACATAATACAGTTGAAATCAAATGGATCTCTGGTGTTAGTTCGTAATAACCGATTATTTGGGTTATTAATGGAAAATTATAGTTTGGTTTATGGTATTTTACACCACTTTCAAAAATATTTCAGCTATATCGATGCAGTGAGTTTTTTTGGTGGAGGAAACCGGAGTACACAGAGAAAACCAACAAACTGTTGCAAGTCACTGACAATTTTTATCACATAATGTAGTATCCAGTACAGACTTGGGGTCAATTACTTTCAAATGTTAAGACAAAATAAGTAAAAATGATGAAAAGTAATCTAAATGTAATCAGAAAGTAATCATGATTACAGGGTCAAAATGAATGTAATCGATTACATGTAATCTAAAAAATGACCAATTATAGATTACATCCGATGACATGAAAAAATGTAATCGATTACAAATTACGATTACCCCATGGCTGATCCAGTACACCTTGCCTGAGTGGGATTAGAACTCAAAACGTTATCAGTGATAGGCACTGATTGCATAGGTAGTGATAAATCCAACTACCCTATGATCACGACCACGAGAACCCCTTCCGAGTTTCAGATGACAAACATCGACTGCATATTAATTTCATCTTTACTAATTTTTTTTGTAAACATTATATTATTCTAAGCATTACACATTTACATTGTCAATAAACAAGACAAGATCCTCAAAATTTAAACTTAAAGTAAATGTGTAGATGAAGTGCATTTTTTAAAACTCTTAGAGAAATTTATAAAGCATATGAAATGTACTTGTATGAAAATTATCATTTATATCTATCTTTTCTTCAGTGCCCCAAATATGATCAACAGTAATATCGAGTGAGTGAGTGATTGTTCTTGAATGCCAACTCAGCCATTTTCCAGCTATGTCATGGCGAGAAAAAGTTAATTTTCAATGAGATGATGATGAGATCAGCTTTGTAATAGACCAACACACTTAGTTGGATTTTTATAGTGCTAGCTCACTGAAACAACAGTCTGCGGATAGACATGTCACCCCACTCAGACACATTATCCTGATTCCGATCCAACCAGTCTTTGCTCTTTCTCCTTAATGCTGTGTGCTTAGCGGAGAAGCAACAAATACCAATTTTATAGTCTTTAGTTTAACCTGATTTGGGCTCGAACCCACGATCTACCGCACTTGAGGTGAGAACCTAACCATTACACCACCGATGCGGTTCCAAGTAACAGACATATGTTTGCAATAAAAAAAAAACCAACTTTACCAATGGTTGAAATTTTTCTGTCTGTTTCTTCATCAGATTCTCTGTGTGTTGGAGCTTTGTATGACTTTTTTCTTCGTCTTTTCACCTTTTTTATTACTATTTCATTATCAACATGAGCGTGTAGTTTCTTCCTTACACTTCCATCTCTGTAAAGTTTCTCTGCCTGAAAATATTGTCAATTTTCATGTTGTAGATAGATATTTTTTTTCTTCATTTTCAAACAGACCAGGAACAATCAAGTTTATAATTAAAAGAAAAAAAAACAATAATGAAAATAAATATGATCCTAGATAACATAGATTAACAATAATTTTTGCATACAATTGCAGATTGCTAATATTGATGGACAATCCATAAACAAGTGTAGAGAGATCTTTGTTTCACCTGCCCCCTTGCAAATCATTAATGTGAAATATTTTTTCAGAAAATAAACCAAATCAATGTACCATGAAATTGAAATTAAGTTAAGGTGACATATCGTCGTTGCGGTTACAAAATGTCGTAAGTCAAAATTTGGCAAAATCCTTTTATTTCCATTTTAGAATTAACTAGTTGGCATGCATCTACCCTAAAAAATGTGTATGTCTACGCCAATCAGAAGTTGTGAATTTGACCATGTGACAAAAACTCGTATGATAGGTTCCAAAATGTCGTAAGTCAAAATTTGGCGAAATCGTTTTATTTCCATTTAGAATTAACTAGTTGGCATGCATCTACCCTAAAAAAAATTGTATGCCAATCTGAAGTTGTGAATTTGATCAAGTGACAAAAACTTGTATTATCATTGGCTTGAAAATTTATTTCAAAAACCTCGTATAGAATAAAAATGTTATTTGCTTTTACTGAAAACTTACCAAAACTGGCTTACGACATTTTGGTACCGCAACGACGATATGCATTATCCATGATCAACGTATGGAACAAATATGGTGAGCCTAGATAATAGAGATACTGACCTTGTCATAGAAACTTGACATAAATCTAACAAAGTCAGTAGATCGTGAAAATGAGGCTAAGATTAGGTGACATGTGCCTGGCTGACATGCACCCTCCATCATCAATATGTGTATCAAATATAGTGAGCCTAGATTGTATGGGAATAGAGAAACTGACCGTATCATAAAAACTTGATGTATATTTAACAAAGTCAGTTGACTGTGAAAATGAGGTCAAGGTTAGGTAACATGTTCCTGGTTGACATGATCAAGGTATGGACCAAATATTATTAATCGTAATTAACGGTTAAAAAAAATGCAACAGGTAATAACCTTTAATTGTTATGCAGCACAGGTATTTTTCTTTTATCTGGATATAGTAATTAGGCCTAATTAAACGTTTGACACGTCTGGATGAATTTGAGTTCGAGTTTGAAAATGTTATTTGTACTGATTTATTATTACGGGACCATAAAAATAGCTTGACTGCTCGAGAAATTGATGTTCGAGAAATCAGGGTTTATTTGACAAGGAATTAACAGCAAAATTGACATGACTAAAAAAACAGTTCAAGTGATCCATGTTGTTTGAGTGATCTGAGTTCAAGCTAACAAAGTTTGACTGTATATACAAGAAATAATGTGTTGCTACACATCAATCACACCATAGAAATCTCCTAGGTAATATACAGGTAGGATACTGAGAAGACTGGAAATACAGGTCGGTAGGACAATACTTCACAATTTGTTGTCAACTTTATATGAACAAGGGCAACGCAAAGCGTGGTGTATCCCCTCGCCTAAAAATTTGACCCGGTGACCTTTACTTTTGACCTTGAAAATCAATAGGGTTCCAGATTCTTTTAAGGACTAAGTATGTTTTCAAGTTTGGTCAAAATTCATTGAAGGATGTTGATTCTAGAGTCTTCACAAGGATGTTGCAGAAGGACGGACGCAAGGTAGCGTAACTATATCCCTTCGCAACTTCGTTGGCGAGGGGATAACAACACATTTAACTAAATCATGTTTAAAAACTAGTGTTTTTTTTTCTTCCTTACATTATTGTTCTGTTCCATCTGTCTCATTGGACTGGCTGTAGGGGTGGGGTTTAACTAAACCATGTGTAACTTGTGGTTTTTTTTTATCTTCCTTACATTATTGTTCTGTTCCATCTGTCTCATTGGACTGGCTGTAGGGGGTGGGGTTTAACTAAACCATGTGTAACTTGTGTTTTTTTTATCTCCCTTACATTATTGTTCTGTTCCATCTGTCTCATTGGACTGGCTGTAGGGGGTGGGGTTTAACTAAACCATGTGTAACTTGTGTTTTTTTTTATCTTCCTTACATTATTGTTCTGTTCCATCTGTCTCATTGGACTGGCTGTAGGGGGTGGGGTTTAACTAAACCATGTGTAACTTGTGTTTTTTTTATTTCCCTTACATTATTGTTCTGTTCCATCTGTCTCATTGGACTGGCTGTAGGGGGTGGGGTTTCTCCTGATGTGTCTCCCTCATCCTTCTTTTTAAAGTCTTTTTCTTTCTCAGATTTCATAGGATTTTTCCTGAGTGCAAAAAAGACAATGATTACGTACATAAATTTCTTCTTAAATATCCTTAATACAGTTTAATATGTAGGTTAATGCTCTCTGTTCAAATTAATTTTCATTGGTTAAACATTTTAAACAGATTTAAAGAATTTCTCACAACACAAACCAAAAGGTTTAGATCACGAAATATGAAAAAATTCATATTTTAATGTTGTATAATATAATTCTGTAAGAAATTCCTTCTTCACCTTTCATGACAAGGTGTATTCAATACAACATTATGTGATTAAAGTTTGTCAGTGACTTGTGACAGGTCGTTTGGTTTTCTATAGATACTCCGGTTTCCTCCACCAATAAAACTGACCGCCACGATATAACCGAAATATTGTTGAAAGTGGCATTAAACACCATAAACCAAACCAACTTTCTTCACCTTTCCCTCTGTTAAGAACTGGTCACATGATACGATTTTCCCTGGATCTCCCATGCAGTGACGTATTAGTAAAGGAGAGCAATCAAGCAAGAGGTCTGATTTTAATCAGATTGAATCAAATGAGATCATCAAAGTAATTACAGTGGAACCTGTGCAATCCGACACCTGAGTTTTCCGACATCCTGTGACATCCGACAATAATTTATGGTCCCAAAGTAGCTCTGTTAACATAAATAAAACCTGAGTATTCCGACATCCTGTACTATCCGATACATTTCCCTGGTCCCTTGGTGTGTCGGATAAGACAGGTTCCACTGTACTAGCAATTCCTGTTGATAATTTAAGCTTCATTTTAACCATACAAATACATACTTGACTATTTTTCTTGAACCTTTTGGTCCCACTCGATTTATCTGTAGAAGAAAAAAAATATATATATTGCAATGGTAAACACAGAATACCGTAGAAGAGCTCATTTTAACATATATCAAATTTCATGATTTAGTTAGAATGAATGTTTCATAAATAGTCTGCATTTTGTATTTTAGCTGATCATGATAAATTTCCATTATAATATCACTTGACATTTTGTTATAGTTGATTCTCGTTATCTCAAAGCTCACAGGACTGTTGAAAAAGTTCAAGTTATCCAATATTAGACTAAAATAGAGCAAGGGATTAGTTAAGATAGGTAACTCTGTCATGCAAGTTTTACAAATATGGATACAAATTACTGTTGTCCATAATGTAAGTCCATCATATTCCTTGTTGACACCTCAACAGGTTTGTTGATATATAATTTCAACATAACAAACATGATTTGAATAGATTTGTTTATTATGGACTGAGATGAAAAGAGGAGTAAAATAATTTGAAAAGCATCAAGTTTAACACAGGACTTCAGAAATTTTTCCGAGAAAACTGATTTACACATAAGGAGATTTAACAGTATATGATTTTTGCTTCGTCTTTTGACTTTCCAATGACTTGTCAAATCTGATTTTTGTTTAATGCAGGTTCCCAGAGATGAAAGTGCTCTTTAATGAAAAAAGAAAAAAGACATATACAGTGCTTCAAAAGCTTCAGTCTTGAGCTGACCTAATTTATAACAACTGTTTTAATATTTTGCTTTAAAAGAAAAAGAAGAAATCCGTTAATCAAAGGGAAACTTTCATCTCTAAGGTTCCCATTAAGTCAATATTTACAGCAGAATTACTCACAGGTACTCTTTTTCGTCTACCTGAAGATAGCGGTGGTTTAACTGTATCTACTTCTTTCTCTCTCTGTTTGACAATATAATCATAAGTTGTCATCTTATTATACACTGTAAAATATAAACCACATTTTACACAATATCATTCAGAAAAAATCCAAGTGCTGAATGCACTGATGGATATATTGCCACACTTAAAGACGCTACATCAGATCAGCCTGATCGGGAGACATGCAAATTAAAATGTCATTATTTATAGTAAAGTGAGCAGGGAGTTACTGATAAACAACAGCTGATAATGGTAAACACAAGCACAATGGCATGGATAAGGACTCTTACGTGAATATATAAACACAACATCCAACTCATAAAATTTTAGATTTCTAAATTTTTACACCTAAAAAGTTACGTCTTTAAGCTACAGACAAAAACTACAAATAATTACATGTGCATTACATTAATAAGACATTCTAATGACAAAACTGAGGACTTACCTTTTTGCAGTGATATTCAATTACAATATATTGAAAGCCCACTTCAATATTTATCATATGTAATATGAAAAACAGTGCAAACAAATATTGTGACAAAAAAATAAACCATATTAATGTCTCTTTAATGTATAAATGTTGCAAAATATACATTTATATCACGCAATTACATTTTTTTTAAACACTCTGTACAATGTTTGTTAATTCAGTGTATAACCCCCCCAAGATTGTAGTTAGTAGTTTGTAATGTGATATAATGTGCATTAAATAACATCATTTGTACGACGACTTACCAGTAACATTTATTAAGAAATGAAATGGATGTAAATGAAAATGAGAGACTGTCCAATAATCTTACCAATTACTCAATATATAGGGGAGACAATTTGGATCTGGAGCATAGTTTAGTCATATAAGTTAGCAGAAAAGAGTTCCAGTAACACTTAACTGCCTGGACTTGTTCATGTCAATTCTATTCATGCTCATTTTTGAAGGCACATTGTATTATGAACAAGAAAAAATTAAAGCGATGTGATGTGCCTTGACTTAATTGATTCGTGTTTAATGCCAATTTTAGCAATATTTCAGCTATATCATGACGTGAACAAATTTTATAAATTAGCCTGGACTTGATGTGTTACTCAAGTCTAACATGGAATTTCTCTTATGTTCATTTACATTCAAATCATTTCATTTAAAAACCATGTTAACACAGATATTTTCTTTGAAACCAGAACCAAATTTCACATACTCTATATGTCAGTAATCCCACTCATATAAAGACAACTCCCACTAAAGGCCATCTTTCTAATCGAGCCAGATTTCGGATATGCTGAGATAGTAAAATACTACAACAATTACCATTCTCAAGGGAGGCCACTCCTCTTATCAGGTCACCTTTTCATTGCAAAATGGAAGGCCATTTAAGAGAGGGACTACCTTATTGTAACTGTAAGATGAAGAGCAACCACCAAAGAAATTCTACTGTACTTTGATTTATTGTCTTTTGTCAAATAATTTTTTTTTCTCTTGGTCGATTTAATCCAAATCCCTTTACGTGAAAATTCATTGCTACGTTTAATGAGGTAAAATGACTTACTTAAATAACAGTGGAATGCAAAGAGATGAATCAGTAATGCTAATGATAATAATAATAAAATGGCCGTTATTCCCAGAAGTGTTAACCATCCTGCGTCTTCTTGTACTGTTATATGCATTATCTTAAATTCTAAAAAAAAAGTAAATATAGAATTACATACATGTACAATATCGAGCAAATTATCCAGCGAACATCAAAAGTATTCAAAATCATCTTCTGCCGCAAGTAGAACTAAATTGTGATCTTTTTAAAATTTACCCATCTGTTCTGGACAATTTTTTTTATTTAAAATAATTACCAGTGTTTTTAAAATTCAAAAATGCTATAAAAAAGAAAGAAAAAGATGAAGATAAATGTCATGATTATAGTTAAATCATGTATTTCTCCTCCAAAATCCTAAAATGGGAAGTCAAAGGTAAAAGTACTCTTCCTCTAAAAGCAAGCTTGTAAGGTATGTTTACTTTTTTATTTACCTAAAGCCAAAGTGTAACTCGTTTTTTTATTTGAACAAGTGGTTGATCGTTGGCAAAACCATAAGAGTAATATCATTACTAGACCATGTTACTTTTTGATGATATGATGCCTGCTTTGTAATAGACCAACATACAATGAAGTTTATAAATAACCTCAAGGTCAGTTTACAAATGGTTGATATGTACACACCAGGACAAAAATTATATCCAATCATGTTGGACCTTTGAAGATTTTAATTTGAATTGTTGGTGTTTAACACCACTTTCAGCAATATTTCAGCTATATCATGGTGACCAGTTTCAGTGTTGGAAGAAGCCAGAGTACCCGGAGAGAACCACCGACTATGGGTAAACAACTGGTATACTTTATCACTTGCGGCTGCGAGTCGAGTGCACCCTTTTTTGTAATTTACAAAGCCGGGCACGAACCCACGCCGTATTGGTGATAGGCTTGTATGAGTTGTTAGGTAATCCAACTACCTAACTCATTGAGCCAACCGGGCCCTAATTATTTATTAAATTGAACTTACTAAATAATACTCATCTGAAGAATCTGAAATCTGTCTAAAACCGAACCGTGAATAAACTAGAATCCTACACCAAACTTTTAATAAAATCCCAATATATGAATCTTAATACATTGTATTAACCTGTATCAACCAAACATTTGTTTATTTTGAACAGATAAGTTGGTTCCAAAGACATTCGGTTTTGACAGGTGTCACAATATCAATCACCTTGAGGTCAGGAATTAAAAACAATAATAGACAATAGCATTATAGTGTTTTTTCCTTTTTTCTGGGTTTTCTAATTATAGGAAAACTCGTCTAATTAATCTAACTGCTAAAAAAATCAAACCTTACCTGGAGAAAATGTCATATTTGGATCTGAAAATATAAAAAAATTTGCAAACATTTGAATTAAAATAAAGGATCAGCACTCAATTTCCAGCTTAATTTAATGTGGATTCCTTATTTAAGACCAGTAATAATAAGACTAGGCCATACAAATTTTTTTTTAGTTTTTTCAAAAATTAACTTTTAAATACATTCTAGGACTAGATAGTAGAAAAAAACTAGTATTTTTGCTTATCATTTATTTCAGTCATTACTTCACCACAAAATAGATGAAAGGTAGTATATTGTTGATGTCATATAATATGATTTCATACACAATGCATCAATCATGTAATTTGATGCCACGATATAGCTGAAATACTGCTAAAGTTGGCATAAAGCACCAATCAATCATGTCATGTGACATTCTGTGTAATTATTACGTATATTTTGGTTTTTAAAAATAATAAGATGTAATCATTGGCACCAATGATGTCTTGTAAAGTGTGTAACTGAAATTTCCTGTGTAACTGACATTTCTACAGCTTAACATTTCTATTTTTGCCTGATTTTTTTTAATCTTGAAAACAGAACCAAAAAAATTTCAAGCTAGTTTAAAAAAGATATCTTGGTCAAACTTCAGTGGCAATAATACTGTACAATATTTTAGTAATACATATGAAGTCACCATCTTGTAAGTTGTATGCAAGGTGGGGCAAGAGGGGTGTCAATATATTTCTGAAAGAGGAACAGCTATAAATGATTCAAGCTATATTTACATAATTATCAAATATCATCCAATTTGCATTCTTTTAATAGAAAATCGAAGATATATGTCAAATAGCTCATTATCATACATAGATACAGTTCACATTTCAGCTCTTTCCTGCATAAAATGTAAAAAAAATAATATGCCAACTTAAGAAATCTCAGTGAATTGAAAAGTTCTTTTACACAAGTGAGAAGAATTTGTACTTTATACACAATGTACATTTTGTATTACCAGTATATGTTTTATACTTACTCAACTGTAAAGCACTATGGTATTCTGTAAAGAAAAAGACAAAAAATAAAATAATTGTGCATTTTATCAGTTTTTTTACTGATCAGTTTGTTATATCTCTCCGTGCCTCCCTCACACTAAAAGTCTGCTAGTTATTATATTGCTGGAAGTGATGATAAATATTAATGTTGGTTAGTGGTCTTTATGGTGTTTAATGCCACTTTCAACAATATTTCAGTTATATTGTGGCAATTAGTTTTATTGGTGGAGGAAATATTAATGACCTTAATGACTATAGTTATAGTAGTCAGCATAACTCGTAACTCAAAAAGAGCAGCAAGATTGGCTCTTGCTTACAGATTATAAATATTAAGTCTTGTAGAATTTTAGGCTTTCATAAGTTTTGTTTTTTTTCATTTTTTTCTATCTTTATCATAACTCAAAAATACATTTTAAGAGTAGTAAGACTGAGTCACTGACCCTCACCTACAGATTAAAATTACTACCGTAGTAAGACTGACCCTCCCCTACAGATTATAAATACTACTGTAAGTCTTGTAAATTTTTAGGCTTTCATAAAAGTTTTGTTTTTTTTCCTTTTTCAAAATCTTTATCTACATGTTGTTAGCAGACTAATAACTCAGTTATGGATATCATAAATAATTAAATACATGTATATAATGTTGATAGCCATACAGTCATTTATAGAATTAATATTGTAGTGATGATATTTCATTCTTTCTAAACTACGGTATATATAGCATTTGTGTTTGTTATTACCTTTATAGACAAAGCATATACATGTACATATAAATGTATTACAGATTTATGGAACAAGATGTTTTCGGCCTTGTATACTACACGTTTATGTCTTATATGCACCCTTTCTCGTGATATTTCAATTACAGATTGCAAAGAAATTACAATTTACATATAAACTTTTTGAAGGCTGGTAAAATAATTTCCCAAGTCAATAGGTGAGAATTAGTCTGAAATATGTATAACAGACTGGGTCTTATAACCAGCCTGAGCATGTGTCATCTATCAGGTCACCCCCTCCCATTTTTTCATTAATATGTTGCTTATCTGATCAGCCACTGGGTATTGCCCAAAAGCCTGTATGGCCAGTCCTCCTGTGGAATTATCATAATAATACTACCATTCATAAACTGGGTTTTGTCTGTGTTTCAGGTGAATTTTTTCATGTCAATTTAAAGGTACATCCTTATCCTTGCTGGTGGACTATTAATCTCAGAGGGTATCATCTGCCCAGTAGTCAGTGTTTCAGCACTGACATGGTTTATTAGATAACGGGGCTTTCAAAAGTAGGTGGAAGCCGGCTATATTTGACCTGCTATTACAGGTCTTGAGTCTCCTACTTTGACACACAAAACACACAAATAGCTGCCTACTTTAAGTAGGCATCTACTTGAAAAACTTTTGAAAGCCCTGCATATATTTTTATTGAAATTTACAGTTCCTAAATAATGTAATTTTTATCAAAATGAAGGTTCTCCTCCTCAGACATAGGTGATCAAACTAAGGTTCTCCTCCTCAGACATAAGCGACCATAGCCGATTTTGGCTAACCTGTTTACGCCCTTTGGTTTTATTGCTCCCAAACACTTATAAATTATTTGGGTTTCAAATCTTTCAGTCTTGAGCATACCTGATGAAGGTTATTCCAGAAACGTGTCGTGGGCACTAAATTTGATATCTACGTTTTTATTTTCTTGCTAGTAGAGAGTATACCAAAGATTTGTTTTCCAATTAACATTGATGAGGAATAAACCCTGATGATCATATCTAAACTTGAGTAATGACCATAAAAGATATGCATGTGTCCCGATACTATCATAAGATTTCCAATGAATTTCCTGTCCCCGACACTATCGACACTATCGTAAGATTTTTAAAGAATTTTCTATCTTCAAAGAAAGCAATAATTTGTACATGAAATCAATATAATTTTTAATTATTTATGAATAATATTACAACACAATTGTTTTTGTCATAGTTATTATGAAAGAATTACAGTGAAACCAGGTCTAAAATGATCCCTGAATAAACTGAAATCCTGTATAAATCAAACTTTAAATGAAGTCCATGTAAGAAATCTTTGCTAATTTACTCTGTATAAACCGAACACCTGTCTATTCTGAACAAAAAAGTTGGTCCTAAGAAGGTTCCGTTTAGACAGTGTCTCTAAATTTTGTTTAGCACATAAAGCAATTAACTACCAATTTTTCTTAAATCAAAGGATGCTTTTCGGCTTATGGTATTTAATGCCACTTTCAACAATATTTTTTTCAGTTATATCATGGTGGTCAGTTTTATTGGTGGAGAAAACCACTGACCTGACAAACTTTATCACATGATGTTGTATCAAGTACACCTCGGCATGAACAGGGTTCGAACTCACAACTTTAGTGGTGATAAGCACTGATTGCACAGGTAGTTGTTGATCCAACTACGATGCAATCACGACCATGACGGCCTCAAAATCAAAGGAGGACAAAATAAAAAGAAATCACCTAAATAATGAAACAGGTCTATAATTAACAAGGCTATACCGGTAAACTTCTATTTAATCAGTTTCAACTATGATTATCAGATGCATCATTAAATCATCAAACATATTGGAATTTTATCTATGCTGGTGTTAAATGCCAATTACTGGTAATCAATTCTAAACCTGTAAGCTATACAGTGAGACCAGATTGTGTGTTCGTAATAGAGTGGAGTTTGGTTTATACAAGTTAAATTGGGAATGTATTTAAAGTTCAGTTTATACAGGATTCCATTTTATTCAGGGTTTAGTTTAGACAGGTATCACTGTATATAAATTGCTTGGTTTACTTCTAATAAAATCGTAGATATCTTATTAAGTGTGAACCCCACATTCCTGAAATAATCTTCATGAAGTATGCTCAAAGTCAAGAGTTTTGAAATCCATATAATTTAAAAGTCTTTGGGAGCATGAAAACAAAATGGCATAAGCAGGAAAGCCAATCGTGGTACATTAACATACCTATATATGGAAGTAGAATGTCTCCTGTGTTTTTATCAGTAAAATAAGCAATAAATTGTACCATAACAATGATAAAAACCAGTAATACACCAATCATACCAGTCACTAATACAGCTAAAAACCAACTGAAAAAGAAAAAAATAGAGAACACCAGTAATACGCCAATCATAACAGTCACTAATACAGCTAAAAACCAACTGAAAAAGAAAATATAGAGAATATGTAGAGGTAATAATTACAAGAATAAAAGCAATTTTCAATTGGAGGGAACATGTGGAGCAATTACCATTTTAAAGAAAAAAAATGAGGTTTGGCACCTACATTTTGTATTTACATGCATATTTTCATTTGAAATAACTTGCTAATACATTATCCAAGTAAAAAAAATTGAAATAAATATCAAATTTTGTTTCAGCTTTATTAAGGGTGTAGACCTGGGTTACCCTAAAATTTTCCCATCATTCATTTTTTTTTTTAATTTGCATCATGGAATAGTTATGTCTAAATACATTATCTGCCAAAGTTTCAAAAAATTTCACCGTGCTGTTTTCTCCATAGCACATCCTAAATATAGCAATTTTGGGGGTATTCTTGACGACAGATGGTAATACTAGTTTCGGAAGATTCTAATAGATATACACATTTATTTCTGATTGAAAGGGAATATTTTGGCTTTAATACACTTGAGAGTGTTGTTGTTGAATAAATATGAAATATCTAGCATATCTGAATATCCTGTTTGGAAACTGCAAAAAAGGGGGGATGGCCTGAGGACCACTTTGGTATTAAATATCGGATTAAAAAAATTCCTGTCATTTAATTTCCACCAAAACATGTCACACTAAAGAATAAACATATAGACATCATTGCATCAAATTTTACAAACTTTTACCGTCAGATTTTTAAAACATTTAAATTTATGTTTTTAATGGATGGCATCCAGAAAAATATGAAATTGTCAAGGAAAGTTATCACCCACCCATCCTTAGCTAGTTTCTTTGTTTGTGCGATAAAAAATAACTAGTTACCAATAACAAAAAGTTTATGAATTCTTATAATTGACACAGTGGATGTCCAAATTACCAAATGACTGCATTTGTCTTTTTTATTTTCAGGTCG
>MJUT01022752.1:663459-691189 GCA_002080005.1 Gigantidas platifrons
AACCAAAATATAAGTGAAAAAGAAAATGGAACGTATATTCGCATAAATAAATGATTTTTATTAATGACCTACATGTACACTGCTTTACATAAATAAGATGTATATCAATAAATCGTGTCAAAATAAACCATTTATATATAGATACCCTGCCGTGTAGATCATTACGCTTACAATAGTATTACTGTTTACTGTAGATCAATTTATATTAATTTAGACCATAGAACCAGAGTCAATCAATTTTATATTTCCGTGATAATGATCTAATGATGAGAAATTACAAGATGGATTGAAATTAATAAGTAACGTGTATTGGGATAAAGCAAACAAGTACATTTCATGAGATTTTATTGTGAAAGAATTTAAGATGGTCTTGAGTTCGTCTCCATTATTGATCGTTCTTGTTGTGGTTAATTACGATATTAATGAAATAAAAAAAAATTTGTTGTGGTTAATTACGATATTAATGTAATAAATATAACTTTGTTTGCCATATGCTCTAGTTACCACTCTGTGACTTTAGGCACTGGCCCTATAGGCTACTGCCTCTGGACAGTAAACTTAATTGAATTTTCATTGCAATTGTGTTTAAAATATGTTATTTTTTAAGTTCTGCCAGTTACTGAGCTACTACAGAATACAGTTTCATAAAATTTATGATATTGCATTGTTTTTTTTGTTTCGGTTTTTTTCTTCAATAAAGATGTACAATCAAAATTAAAAGCCATAAGTATAAGAGAGAGAGAGAGAGAGAGGAAATCTGTCAACATTCAGCAGGAAACTCTCAGTACAATCAATTTAAAGGGAGGAATAAATTATGCAAAACTTTAGCCAATCAAATTCTATAATTCACAAAAATTGAATTAGAATCTACATTTACAGGAATCAGTCCAATATATTTTTACCTGGTGGAACAATAGTACCTCTCTTTCAATAAATATGCACTCTAGTTTTTACATTTCAAGTGATTTTTGTTTAAAACAGCAATTATTATTAAATGAGCAAATTTTCAGCTATATCATGGAGAGAACAAGTTACATTCAATGAAGATGATGATGTTTGTTTTGTACTAGATGTAGAACAACAGTTGAACACCCTTAGTTGCATCTTTATGTAGCCCACTGAGTGTAGCGAAAACTCAGAAGCCATTAAACACCCCTCTGATCAACACAAAAAATTAAAATTTTATATGTGATCATTCAATGATTATTCATACACCGTTTGGGTTCAATGAAATTTACAGTTTCTGAGAAATTTTGTTTTTCATTTTCCAATAGGATCCTATGTTAAAACTATCAATTATGGCAGTACTGAGCAGCCATAATAAATTTTCAACTTACACAAAAAGAAGACACATTTTTGTTAAAGACCATCCAAGGCATATTTCAGCAAAGTTTGCAATTAATGGTTTAGTGGTTTCATGAATAATTTCAAAATATTTTTCAGGTTGGGTCCTATATTAAATTTACCCTATAGCCAGGGGCTCTATAATTCATACCAGCTCCCACTAGCCCCTGTCTAGTAAGGAAACATTTTTTACTCGCCAACAAAAATATGTTACTTGCCAGATTAATAAAGACACCACATCGTACTATACAACTCCAATATGTATTTATTTGTACATAATTATTAATGCCCTGAATGAGACAGAAGATACTTATTTGAGGAAACCATATTGAAACATTTTTCATGTTTCAGACTTTTAGTTTTATTAAGAAAAACAAGATTTTCACCATTAAACTTTTTTTCCCGGTAACAAATTAGGTTTTGCCAACAATATATGAGCCTGCCTTTCTGCAAACATCACAATATATAACTTTGTTACTTGAATCATACCGGTAAATCATCCACGAAAACCTTGAATTCTAGATATTCTTGGAATTTATGTTTTCAGCTGTAGAACTGAAACCTTATCACTATTTTGGCCTGATACTTCCGTTGATGTTGCATCAGACAGGCCACCTTCATGCATGATCACTTCATTCAACCAGTTTATCTTTAGCGAAAAATTTTGTCTGAAGGTTTTGTTTTTTGATTATCGTGGTCACTTGCAAGCATTAAAAGTACATGATTTAAAACTTTTATGTCCAACTCCAAGTCAATTGTGCAGTTTTAAAAGACCGGATAATCAAAGTCGGATTTTAAGTTGAAAAATATGATCGGTGATGAAATGAAAATGTTCCGGAAATATCAACTCACTGTCTGGCTATCAATACAGAATTTTTACTCACATTTTACAAAAGTAACTCGAAAATTTATGCAAGTGTTTTGATCACATTGTAGAGCCCTATATGGTGGTGGTTATCTTGAATTCCGATCGACACAACCAATTAACATTATGTACAGGACCACCCTATGATCAATCGACACAACCAATTAACATTATGTACGGGACCACCCTACGATTATTAATGTACAGTTTGTGCAATCAAATTTAGTTTTTATTTTCCAATGCTACATAGTATGTGAAAACTTTGTCTTGTGATGGTGGCCATCTTGGATTTTGCTAGATACGATAACATAACCCTCATTCCGCTTGTGTTCCATTTAGGGTTACGAATCGGTCCCATTCAACGTATGGGAGCAAATTAAAATTTTCGTTCCATGAATATTTCAACTGTCGCTTTGCATATCTGGTCATAACTTATTATTCCCTACAATTTCTAAGTAATGGTGATACGAAATAAGTATCACAATACCTGTTTCTACCTTCACGATCTATTTCGTATTCGAAAATTGTTTCTTGTCCGCCATGACACCTTACATAGATTCTCGCGATGGGAGGAGCCTATCCATATATGGATCTCAATGCCAAATATGGAAAACTTTTACTACGAATTTACTACGATCGATCCAAATAAGGATATCTCCAAAACGAGGCAAGTGCATGTGAAATAGCAACTTGTAAACAAAATGTTGGACAGAAAGAAGATTTCATGCATTCAAATTTTCAGATGGATATAAGTCTACCATGGATTGATGCAGCGTTTAATTAACACCTCAAGGTTTACCTAAATATATTTATCTTTCACACCCGTTAATTTTTCCAACCACTTACAATGGAATTAGGACAAAAAACCGCCCGGTGTTAATCACTCCGGGCACTGCTCCCATATGTTGAATGGGACCGATTCGTAACCCTAAATGGAGCACAAGCGGAATGAGGGTAATGTTATCGTATCTAGGATTTTGCATCAACAAAACACATCATTTTCTAAAGGGCCATATAAGAAACATTTCTACAAAGGAAAAATTCCATCCCACATGTGCCGGTGTGGCTTCGGAAAGGAAGATTTTTGAAATTTCAGCCAATCAGAAAGCATAATTGGCCCTGGAATCTATGTTTAATTTCTGAATAAAGCGAAAATCATACAAAATCAGGGCTTTTTTTAAGGCACTTACCCATGGGAAAGTGAAATAACAAATTTACTTTCCCTTCCAAATTTCGACTTTCCCGTTGAGGCCCGTGACGCCAACCAAATTTATAAAGGAGAGTTTGGCGAAATATCTGAAAGGGTTTTGATGATTGAAAATAAATAGATTTTTCTTACTTTGTTTTGTTGTTTATAACCAATTTGGGATATGAATCTGAATGAAACTACATTTTTGCTGTTTTGTGATTATTATATTTGATAGATCTTTTTTTTTTTTAGCTTCCAGTTGTTAAGTTCGATAAGTCAGGATATTTTACACAGAGGGTACATAACATCTTTACATTTTCGTAGTTTGCTCACAGAAATTCGGCTGACCATTTCACTTGAAACGAACGGTTCCATAATTTTTCTTTATTAAGATCTATTATTATACGTCATGAATATTAATAAGGTTTCTATTGGTTATGCTTTGTCATGTGATTTTATTTTATTTTCCATGGTATGACCACTAAATCTTCCAAAGAAGTCATTATTTATCACGTGATCTTACACTGACCTGTGGGCTGTAGATATTGACCGCTTGAAAAAATTAAAATGGCGACCAATTAATCCCGTTTCGATTGAAATAAGGAATAGTATACAATTATTGCACTTCATTGAATATATTCAACAATAAATCTCATAAAATTAAAGGACACTGTCACCTGTTTTTTTAGTTTTTTTTATTCGTCCATAACTCGATGAACTTTTCAATCTGCAAGCCATAACTACGAGGATCCACCATCTTGAAAACGTGAAATTCTACATGTCATATTTACAACAATATACAAAAATAATTAAATGCCTAATAGCGTACACGAAGCCAAATGACGCTTAATCTTTACGTTTTAAATTTGAAGTCTTCGACGTTATGTTGTGAATGTTCCAAAGTCGTCAACAACATTTCGCGGAATTTTAATTTGTGCAATTTTTAGACCAGCGATATGCAAGAATAATACATTTTTATCTACAATATTGAATTTAAGAATTATAAGTATTAAACGGTTCTATTTCGGTATAATAAAACAATTGATTACTACATTGTACATAAGAAGTCAATACCAGGATATGAGGACCTCTCGACTTGTCACTCTCTGTGACCTGACCTGACCTCGGCCTTGGTCAGGTCACCTTGAGTGCCAAGTCTCGAGGTCCTCATATCCTGGTATTGATTTCTTAGGGAGTAATTAATTGTATATTATATTCACTTCCATTCTCTCTATAGGCTGTGCCTACTGATATTATCTAATTTATAGTTTAGGTTTTATAAATATCTGTAAGTTCGACTGCAAAACGCATCGTCGATATCTGGTATCTCATGTAAATACAATTTTATAGTTTATACCCTTATATACGGATTTATTCAGACTTAAAATAAATCGTAATTCAGTTTCAGAAACTGATATATTTGATAACCGCAAAGAAAAAAAAACGAGCAACAACAGACTTATAACACTTTCCCGTTGGCAAGTACCGATCAGCATTTCACTTTCCCTGGGAAACGGGAAATGGGAATTTTTGCGCACTGAAAATGTTGAGGATATCCAAAGGCAAAGTAAACATTTCTATCAAGTTTGGTTCCCATTAAATTGGACCACTGGCTTGTCAAAAATGAACTGTTAAAAGCTAACAGACGTAGGCGACGACGACAGACGGCAAGTATCTACTATACCTCACATTGACCTTTTGCCCAGGTGAACTAATTAATAGGCCTAACCTAAATAGCTGAGATATACAGGTGCCACTTCAGTCTTCACTTTGCCAGTCTTTGGCTCTAGATCTTCTTGACTTGATTTACATCCAGTACAAAATTTAAACATTGTCACTCGAGTGATTATGTTTTGTAAGGATGTGACTGCAAATTCATTTCAATACCATGTTGAAATAAAAGATTGGCATTCACTCTGAGTCCCAACTGTGATGTTAATTGCGATATTATTATTTGTGACTGTGCCAGTCATAATATCATTTGGCATAAATCTGATCGTATTCGTAAATTTATGTTATTATTATTATTATTTATTAAGAAGTGTAAAATTATATTTTACTGTATGGTACGGTGCTTTACGAAAAACAATCTGCTTTCTTGTCATTTTTCAACTTTACTTACGCTATTCAAACGCAAATACCACAATAAATACAGTCCATTTCATATTGTAATTTGACAGACCGCCATTTTGATTCCAAGGTGATATGTCAACTACTTTTTGATATCCATACGCATGTATTTAAATATGTGTAAAGCGAACTTTGTATATTGATACAATTCATACTTTGTTGGGGAAGTCTTCAAATGATGCTATAAATTGAATCTTAGATGCTTATAACAGAGGAAAAATGAACTATTTTGAGATAATCTAAGGGGGATAATTCTTTTTGAAAGCCGAAACCAGAGGCACCATGCATGAAGTCTGTAATATTATTAATGCATGGCCTAATATTATTGCCCTTGTTATTACTCTATTTTATTTAACTGGTCGGGCGGAGTTGACCTTTAAATTTACATGAGAGCATTCGATTTTATTTTGTGTATGTACAGGGCAGTTCCCGTTATTGACATTATTGAACTGTATCATCGGCAGCAGTGTCACCGAAATCAATTCATACAAAAGGAATAGAACGCACGATGGAATATACAGTGTGTGGCCAAAAGTATTCGCGCATGTAAAAAAATCCCTATATAATCAACCAAAACACTATTTTTTCAAAAAATTATTGTGAAGTCATTTCTGGATAGATTTTAAGATTTTTTAAGATATTTTGATTGTTTATATAATAGGAATGTTCGCCAATCTCATTAGTGATGTCATATTCACTAATTTGCATGTCATTAAGTAAATAATTGGTTGGCAGTAAAACAATAACGTAATTGACAGGAAAGTAACCAATTTTTAAACTTTTATAACTTTTTTATTTCCAAACCAATTTTTGTTCTGTTAATTGTTTTAGAGACTTAAGAAAATTCATATTTGTTCTGTCAGTTTACATTTTTTTATTTTGATATGATAAATTCATAATTCTAATATGAAATAATGCATTTTTACGCTTCAAAACTAAATAAAACAAGATTGAATTTCCAATCTTTTTATTCTGAATATTTTTATCAAACCTTCGATGTGAATTAATTATTGCTATATAATTTTCATTTCTGAAAGAATTATTAAATTATCGTAAATAGCAAAATAATAATGACAATTTAAAGTTGAGCCTTCATTGAAAGACAAGCAAAATTTTTGATTTCCTGCCAACCACACAGGTAAATTCTCAAGCCTGTGACATCACGGCGAACATCCCTATTGCTCATTATGTTTGTATGAGTTGTTTTTATTTGTACATAATTTAAACACAACAAATAAAAATTGACTTTGATTTCCTTATATATTTCAACTAAAAATAAATCCTGAAAATTAACAATCATGTTTAAATTATGTACAAATAAAAACAGCTCATATAAACATAATGAGCAAATAAACAATCAAAATATAGACAATTCCGAATGTTTTGGTTATAAGTCTTAAAGTGAAGTAATAATGATAAAAAGTGTGCCTAACTGATAAGAAAGAACTTGAAGGGGCATTCTCTACTAATCGTAAATTTTTGTTACCCATAAAAACTATCAAATATGATTGATGCCTTAATAAAACGTGTTTCTGTAACTTATAAATGTTATGAAATGTACGCGCATTGGGGAAAAGGCCTGCAACTGCTCGTGTTTTGAGATCGATCAAGAAATGGACGTCATCTTATTAATTATCAACATTGTTTACGGAGTTTGTCGAATCGTCATTAAATCAGTACAACAACATGCACTTATTTCTTATATTTTGTGAATTTTAGTCAGTGTTAATTACATGTGTGAACAACGAACCATGCAAGTTGGCAGTTAATAAGCGACAAAATACAAATAAGTAATCGATGGTAATTTTCGTTCTCAAAAGGCGGAAAGTGGTTCGATTAGCTGTTTAATGCATTTACCTCTATTTCATCATTTTAAAGCTATTTACCAATTTCCAAAACATATATTTTTTTGGGTCAAAATCGTAGCTAATGCCCCTTTAACTTTGAATGTGACATCTTAAGGTGCATTTTTCAATTCTGTTTTATCATTTTTTTTGTGTGTTAAATTGTAAAACAAATTAAAACTTTTTGTCGGTCAATTTCTTTATAGGAATCTGTAGTGAAAAGGAATTTAAGTTTTATCAAATTAAAACTTCTGCATATCTGAATTTCTTGAGGATTCTTTATCTGAAAAAAATGTTTCATGAGGAGCCATAAAATAACAACTGAAGCGTGTTTATCTAATCCAATTATGAATACTGATTAATCGTAACTAGTGTAAACAACCGATTGTTGTACTTTCATAATGGCGGACGATAGTAACGCCACCTAGTGTCCACGAACGATAACTAGGTAATTACCGATTTCTGAAAACGTCTATACAGAAAACTAAGTGCAACACGAATATCATAAGATTAGAAGAGCTCTACATGTATGTTATGAGAGCTACAAACAGCCAATGGACTTTTAAATAAGTATTTGCCACCCTCGATTCTACGCTATATATTTCTTATAAAACCACATTTAAAAAAAAAAATATTGTGAAGTCATTTTTCTAAACGGATTTTGATCATTTTTACACCAGAAGAAGCAGACATATTTAAAGATTATTTGTTTATTTTAGCACGATTTTCCGCCAGATTGCCTTTATTTTCTTATGATTTATAGACAATTTTTTGTGTTCTGACGTCAAAATTAACCAAAATAAAATCGGAAAAATCAACATTTGTGTTTAAATCACCAGAAAACATGCAGACAAAAGTTACTATCAGATAAACAAATAAAATTCAAAGAATTCTGCATGTCTTGAAATAAATTTCATAAAAATCTACTCAGAGATAGCTTTAAAATATTTTTTTTTTTAAAGGGTTGGTTATATATGAAATATATAGTAAAAAATCGAGGGTGGCGAATACCTATGTCCATGTACTGTAGTACTAATTATTATGATATTATTACGTGATCAACTTGACGACTTAACTGTATTGGCTGAATGTTATTGTTCCGATCGATGCTAGTTGTTTTGGCCTGAGACGAAGCTGGATGCCAATACAACTCACCGAGAACCAATGTGTACACTGTCTGTGTATCATCTGTACACGGGAAATAGCTACCACTGTTCAAAGCGTAGGGTATATATTTTTTTTTACATTCAAAACAGGTAAGAAAAATAGAATTTTAAGGATTAAAAGCTGTATATTTTAATAACATGGCGTTTATTATAGGTCCGGGAATAGTATTTTGTGACATTTAACGAACACTTTACAAGATCAGTCCTGTAATTGATTAAAAATCGAAACATGTGTGTTACTAGTACTTACGAAACTTGCTCATTCCTGGCATTTAAAGATGATACTAAGAGTAGCTAATACATTTGTCAATCATAAACTACGGATATATGGTTCAATCAACATAAACAACTAAGTGTGACTGGAAATTGATTTCATCTTTGCATCATTAAAGAGAAATCGGATACTTTTTACGATCAGAAAGTGTACGAGTTTTAGCGACGTAGCTATAACCCGTACTCAAACACATTATTTTCTGCTAAAACCCATACACTAACGTCGATATTAATGTTGTTATATTTCCAAATTCAATTACCAGTGTATCAAAGGGGATATCATTTCAGATGTTTCGTCACTAAATTTTACTTTCCCGGTTACGTTTTATTCATGGAAAGCGTCTACATCATTTTATTTCGTAAACTTTTGTGAGGGAAAGTTGTTTACTGAAATACTAGCTGGGCATTATCACGCATCAAACAATTTTAACGAAGTTCCTTTATTTTATGAGCCCAAAAAGTATAAGCGGTATTTATCTGGAATCTGCCATATTAACAGTTTCAATGAAAACTTTGTGCTTTCGCAGTAAAACGACTTCTTACTTACCTTGACAACTTGTAAATTGGTGTGTTACGTTTCAGTGGTAACTATTTCCCGTGTGCAGATGATACACAGAGATGTAGTCAGTGTACATCTCTCACAGTTTATAAATACGATATTTCTAGGATATAAGAAGGAAACTATTGAACCAAGGGGTTCTAGTGTTAACGATGAATTCGTCACTTCGAATGTTTTACGCCGGGAACCATAGTTGTTAGCGGTCTTTTTTATTTTTACATATAATACTGATACTAGCCCGACGGTAAGAAAAAAAAAGACATAACGAGCTACGGTTCAGCAGCTAGGTCGTCACTTCCGGTTACATCACAAATGTTTTAAATGATCATACCTTTATTTGAAGAAAGAGAACCAGAACTGAGAATTGCTCATGTGTAAGGTAAAACATTTCATTTTCCCATACTTTTTTCCCGAACTTTTTCAAACCGCAACGTTCGAAATATCAGTTAGTGGAGGAGGGGGAGGAGGAGGAGGATGAGCAGGAGGAGGACAGGATCCACACATGTAATACTATAAACATTTTAATTGGACACCAGTTATATAATGATGATTTTATAAATGATGGGAAATGTTTTTACTACATATTATCGCTATTTTGCGGTGTTTTCCTTTGGTTTTGCTATCTGAGAATTTCCCATCTCACGCTAGTAGAGTGAGATGGAAAATTATTGCCAGTAACTAAGCGTTGTCAAGGACGCACGTACGTAATATTATTGCTATTTTCTAATATGACGTTATAACTTCTGCTTAATGACGTCGCATTACCAAATCCTTGATAATAAGTGATTAACGATATAAAATAGTAATTGTGTTTAAAAAATTGTCAGTATCTCAACAACAATTATTTAATTATGAATACAAAATAGCAATAAAATAATTAACGATGTTTTTAAAAACTCGAGGACGTTTCTCAGTCATNTCGTTTAAAAAAAAACATCGTTAATAACTTCTGCTTAATGACGTCGCATTACCAAATCCTTGATAATAAGTGATTAACGATATAAAATAGTAATTGTGTTTAAAAAAATGCCAGTATCTCAACAACAATTATTTAATTATGAATACAAAATAGCAATAAAATAATTAACGATGTTTTTAAAAACTCGAGGACGTTTCTCAGTCATTCGCCCTTCGATGAGAGATGTCTTGAGAAAAGTCCTCTCGTTTTAAAAAAACATCGTTAATCACTTAGTATCAGATAAAAATGGTGAAATGTATCAACGATCGTACAGTGTTATCAACCATAGACGTTCGCTGGTGGATGATCAACAATTGGTCAAATTTATCAAGCAAGTTGAATTTTGATAAGATATGAAAAATATGGAAGAATCCCAAGTTGAATAGTGATAAGATATGGACAATCTGGAAGAAAGGCAAGTTGCATAGTGAAAAGATATGAAAAATATGGAAGAAACTCAAGTTGAATAGTGATAAGATATGGACAATATGGAAGAAAGGCAAGTTGAATAGTGAAAATATATGAAAAATATGGAGGAAAAGTAGGTTGAATAGTGAAATGATATGGAAAATACAGAAGAAAATTGTGAAATGGTATGGAAAATACAGAAGAAAATAGTGATATGATATGGAAAATATGGAAGAAAATTGTGAAATGATATGGAAAATATCGAAGAAAGGAAAGTTGAATAGTGAACAGATATGAAAATTATGGAAGAAAAGTAGGTTGAATAGTGGACAGATTTGGAAAATACAGAAGAAAAGTAAGTTGAATAGTGAAAAGATATGAAAAATATGGAAGAAACCCAGGTTGAATAGTGAAAAAAGATTTGGAAAATACAGAAGAAAATTGTGAAATGATATGGAAGATATGGAAGAAAAGTAAGTTGAAATATGAAATGATATGGAAAATGTGGAAGAAAATTGTGAAATGATATGGAAAACATCGAAGAAAGGCAAATCGAATAGTGAAAAGATATGAAAAATATGGAAGAAAAGTAGGTTGAATAGTGAAATGATATGGAAAATATGGAAGAAAGGCAAGTTGAGTAGTGATAAGATATGGACAGTATGGAAGAAAAGTAAGTTGAAATGTGAAGAGATATGGACAATATGGAAGAAAGTCGAGTTGAATAGGGAAAAGATATTAAAAATATGGAAGAAAAGTAGGTTGAATAGTGAAAAGATATTAAAAATACAGAAGAAAAGTAAGTTGAATAGTGAAAAGATATGGAAATTATGGAAGAAAAGTAAGTTGAATAGTGATAAGATTTGGAAAATACAGAAGAAAATATTGAACAGATTTGGAAAATACAGAAGAAAATAGTGAAATCATATGGAAAATACAGAAGAAAATAGTGAAAAGATATGGAAAACATCGAAGAAAAGTAAGTTAAATAGTGATAAGATTTGGAAAATACAGAAGAAAATATTGAACAGATTTGGAAAACACAGAAGAAAATAGTGAATAGATAGGGTATATATGGAAGAAAATAGTGAAAAGATATGGAAAATATGGAAGAAAAGTAAGTTGAATAGTGAACAGATTTGGAAAATACAGAAGAAAATAGTGAAAAGATAGGGAAAATATGGAAGAAAAGTAGGTTGAATAGTGAAAAGATATGGAAAATATGGAAAAAAGGCAAGTTGAATAGTGAAAAGATATGGAAAATATGGAAGAAAATAGTAAAAAGTAATAAAAAATACGGAAGAAACCCAAGTTGAATAGTGAAAAGATATGGAAAATACAGCGGATGTGAAGTACTACACAACATATCCGAAAACACCCGGAAAAAATAGGGCGGGAAGCCCCAACTTCCGGTTGCGCATGGGCATACCTTTCCACCCTTCGGAGTCATGTGACCTTGGGTCACTTCCGGTAGCCACGGTACTTTTACCACTGTATTACTATTATAGATCATTATAGTAAGAAAAAAAGCGCGGGAAACATAAAAAAAAAGTACAAAAAAGTGCGGGAAAATAGTGCGAAAAAAAAGTACAAACTATGGGGAGAATGACGTCACAGAAGAAAAAAACGTGGGAAATGTGACCGGGCCCTGACCGGAAGTGACGTCAGTCGCGTGACCGGAAGCAGCCCTATCCGGAAGTGACGTCACCTCCTAATACTTATGACGTTTTACTCGAATTTTAACCAGAGTAACAAGACGAGTGCGACTAGTGTAGCAAGAAATGTATACCCTTCCGGTGCACCTGAGTTCAATGTAGTGTTTTGTCGAACATTGTTTGTGTTTTTGTTCTTTTCCTCTTGGACATTGTTTTTGTCTGTACGTATTTGATTTATAACTTTTGATTTATGGCTTTTCATTACCACTTTTGTGTTATGTATTTGCATGTTGTATGGTCGTTTTTGTTTTTGTAAATGTTTGTTACCACAGGCATTTGACCGATGGACCTTAATT
Source organism: Gigantidas platifrons (assembly GCA_002080005.1). Classification (NCBI taxonomy): domain Eukaryota; kingdom Metazoa; phylum Mollusca; class Bivalvia; order Mytilida; family Modiolidae; genus Gigantidas; species Gigantidas platifrons. The sequence goes on from MJUT01022752.1 coordinate 676,207, forward strand.
TTCCCGTGTTTGACACGGGGGTACGTATTTTCAGGGCTAGTAACGATGTAGGACCTCCATAAAATTGTGGGTCCTGGGTCCACACGAATACTAGAAAAATACTCAAGGTAAGAAACAAAATTGTCCACAAACCCGGAGGTCGACTTATTTTCTGTTACGCGGCACGCGATTGGTCAATTCTTTTCCGGAATTTGCCTTGACCAATCGCGTGCCGCGTAATAGAAAATAAGTGGTCGACCTCCGTGTTCGTTGACAATCTGTCTTGGGAACATATAGTCGGGGGTATATATGCAAATTAGTATGAATATGAGAGTAAACCAGTGGCACAAGGTTACTGCATTCCATCCGTTTATTTTTCAGAAATCAGGGAAATCAACAATAATAAGAAATTTAGTACGCCGCCATTTTCAGTGATTTTGTTTCTTACTTTGTGTATTTTCTAGTTCGTGTGGACCCAGGACCCACAATTAAATAGAGGCCCTACATCGTTACTAGCCCTGAAAATACGTACTCTCGTGGCAAACACGGGGAAATTAAGGTCCATCGGTCAAATGTCTGTGTTTGTTACTTCCCTTTTTCCAGCGTTTTAGATTGTGACGTAGTTAGTTTGAGTGTGAATAAAGTTGTTCAAATCACTATATAAAAACCTATAGTGATAGTAAACATATGTATTAAATAAAGACATACTGTACATGGGTATATATATTGTTAAAAAAGCATTTTTTGTATAGTAATGAGGTAGGAGGGGCATTGGGGTACAAGACAGGTTCCTGTCCTCGAGTCACGTGACCTGTGGTGGCGATAAGTATTATCATAATTGTCCTACCAAAGTCACATTTCAACAATATACTAGACACATTTAAAATCGTAGAGTGCAATGTGTCCATATATTGAAACGTTCGGCAGTTTTATGGGAATCTCACGTGATTTTGAAGCGCATACGTTTCACCAATACGGCATGGGTTCGCGCCCCGCTTTGTAAATTGCAAAAAAGGGCAAACTCCGGATAGTTCTCGTATCCGCTACCGAATAGTGGAGGGTAGTTTGCGGACCGGAGCTGGTAACTGTCCGGAGTTTGAAAAAAGGGTGCACTCGACTCGCAGTCGAAAGTGATAATTTAGTTTATCAGTAAACTCACTGTTGCTTGCCCATGGTCGTTGGTTCTCTCCGGGTACTCCGGATTCCTCCACCACTAAAACTGGTCGCCATGATATAGCTGAAATATTGTTGAAAGTGGCGTTAAAACACCAAAAATCAAATCAAAATCAATCGATTATATTTAACCGAATTAATCGGAATTTCGAATCCATCCCGGTAATAGTTTAGACTTTATGAATCAATATTGAATTATCTCCCCATGGATTGCACAATTTTACAAATCGTAAATATGTTCCAGAAAAAGCTAAAACTAGAACATTCTGTGCAATGTCAGCATATAATAACCAATAAAAAGTTCTGTCATCATATCATGTAATGCCATTTAAATTGGGCACCCGTGTTTATAAGTAAATTCGAGGAGAATAACATGCATTTATTATTGGATCTTTTCAACGTAAACATCAATTTCTAAACATCATTTGTCACTGAGATAGGGAACGAAGGTTGATAAATGGGTGAAGACTTATCTTAGATATATACTGATGTCTTTGGAAATTTGATATACAATTATGCTAGAATTGATGATTGAGGAGGTTGGATACGATTGCTGCAAAGTAATTTAATATAAATTTGATGAATTTTATTTTTTGAGAAATTTATTGAAAATTTTGTTATAGACACACTATTATTTCTTGTCTGCATAATATTTTATCAGCATACTAAAAGATTTTATTACCACTGAAGGCTTGTTTACAGAAAATATGTTTCCTTATTATTTCTTTATTTACGTGGAATTAGTCCGAGATTCCTCTGCCGTTCGACGACTATTTACATCTTTCCCACGGCTACAGCATGTTCTAAATAAGCCGTCGGACGGCAGAGGAATCTCGGACTAACGTGGAATCTGCATGCACTCTTAATAAAATAAATATTTTCTTTTTTTTTACTTTTTATTAATGATTTAATAACTTTATTATAAGCCTCCAAAGTTCATGAAGAATGTTGAAAAACTGTTCCGTGCATTGATCCACATAATTTTTTTGGTAAGAAAAAAAGCTCAAGTTTACTTGATTCCAAATATAATGATATGGATTACTTTAATTTGAAATAAAATTTATGACTGCTGACTTGAAAACTATTTTTGACATCTTTATTTCATTAACAATCTTCTTGTCTTTCAGTGAGTGAGTGATTGTTGTTTACCATCATCTTCATGCTTCGTGTTGACAGTTGTTCACGAAATTACAAAATAACAAATGGTACTCGGCTACTCGCATAAAAATGGAGAAATGTGATTTGGCATTTTCAATTTGATGATTTGTGAGCATTGCACTAAATCTGTCAGAAGTTTTGGAGCATAAGGAGTGCAGTCAATAAGCTTGAAATCTAAGGAAAAGTTTTTGTCAAAAAGACACAATGATGGATTTGTGTCTTTATCACAGCGACAAGTGTCACTTTGATATTGTTAGTCGTGACATAGAGAAAGCAAAAATTATGCCAAGAGTTTATGCAAAAAGACTTGCAATGTGTGTATGTTCATGCAGAAAAAACAGTAAGTTACTACATATTCCAGGTCATAAATGGGTACCTTAGATTGTCTGTAGATTTTGTTGTCATCTGTGAATATTTGATATATATCAATCTTCTCTGAAATCATTAGACCAATTTGGCAAATAAATGTGAAAAGTGCTGAGTAGTACTACTCAAATCAACATTATATCTGTGGTTTTCTCCAAGTACTCCAGACCTACTGTACATACCTCAGTATACATATCATCAATGTTCATTTATTTTAATTTGTGTCCAAGTGTAATGTTTGATAGTCTCTCATGTTCATTTACCTATAGAGCTATATCCTTTCCAGTCTACGACTAGCAATGGTCCTTTTGCCCCTAGCCAGTAACAATCTGTTTGGGTCTGTAGATCTTAATTGAATTTTTATTGCAATTGTACTTAAAATTTGCTATTTTATGTTCAGACCAGTAACTTCTGAAGTCTAATAAATATATCATAGACTGCCTTTCTTAAGAACAGATATCCCAATAGGATCCAAATTTTATGAGTCTCAACGCAAAAATTCATGAGTCACAATCCCACCAGTGTATTCTTTGTTTTGTAAAAATTGTGATTCCTAAACACAAGTGATGAGTCCAGGACTTACCTAGTCAAGGTGCAGTAATATCTTCCTATTTTTCAGGATTCAATATATGTAAAGAGGTAAAGCAGTTGGAATTACAAGACATGGCACATTATTTAGAGAACTATGCCACCAAATGGCCATTATCTTTGGCGACTCTAATCAAACCATTGTTAAAAAATGTCTGTTTACAGCAATATAGTCAGAGCATGCTAATATGGGTCCTCTACCTGGCCATGAAAGATCAAGACTATCATTTATTGGAGTCTTTAATAAAAACGAAAACTTTAACTGGTCCAAATAAGGAACAGAAGAAAATAACGCCTGCACAATTTCAGCTTATGCTTAATAAGAAATGGAAGAACAGTGCCCATTTTTTAGATTTGTGTGTAGCCATGTTTGCTGGTAATTGTAAATTACTGCAGAGCGACGATAAATTCAAACAATTACAGTTAGGACACAAAGATGTTGTTATTAAAATTGATCATAAAAAAATACTGGTTATATGGAAAAAAACTTGAAAAAGACAATAATCAAACTGGCTGGACAGAAAAAAGACGAAGTTCATGATATAGGATGTAAGCTCAGTAAGATTGCATCTGGTATACAGGATAAATTGGATCGTAAACGTTCAGTAAGTTATGCTAATCTCTTGGAATATTTAATATACAGTGTGTGGCCAAAAGTATTCGCGCATGTAAAAATATCCCTATATAATCAACCAAAACCATATTTTTTCAAAAATTTATTGTGAAGCCATTTCTGGATAGATTTAAAAAAAAAATTACACCAAAACATTCGGAATTGTCTATTTTTATTGTTTATTTGCTCATTGTGTTTATATGAGTTGTTTTTATTTGTACATAATTTAAACACAACAAATAAAAATTGACTTTGATTTTCTTATATATTTCAACTAAAAATAAATCCTAAAAATTAACAATCATGTTTAAATTATGTACAAATAAAAACAACTCATATAAACATAATGAGCAAATAAACAATCAAAATATAGACAATTCCGAATGTTTTGGTGTAAAATTTGTTAACATCTATCCAAAAATGACTTCACAATAATTTTTTGAAAAAATATGGTTTTGGTTGATTATATAGTGATATTTTTACATGTGCGAATACTTTTGGCCACACACTGTAGCTTGTCATGTAAATTTAGTCTTATTTACAATAAATACTTACTTTTCATCATCGTAAGTTTTTGCAGTGTAGTTGAAATATTTATACATTTTTTGTACATTGTATATATTAGTGGGGCCATGGTCGTGATCGTATGGTAGTTGGATTTACAACTACCTACCTATGTAATCAGTGCATATCATCACTAAGGTTTTAAGTTTGAACCCTGCTCATGGCAGGGTGTACTCGATAGGGCTTTAAATGATAAAGTTTGTCAGTGATTTACAGCAGGTCTGTGGTTTTCTCCAGTACTCTGGTTTCCTAAACCAATAAAACTGACCGTCATGATATATCTGAAATTTTGTTGAAAGTTGTATTAAATACAATGTACCACAACCCTAACCCATGCCATATCTAATAGACTATTAGTCACAAGAAAAAAAATATAATTGTTTATACAGTGATGGTCAACAATTGAACCAGTATTAAAAAAAACTACTATGTTGTACTTCTTATGTCAAATCATTGAACAAATAAAAACTTATGGTATATATGCTGAATGAAATGCAGATCCTGTCAGGGTTAAGCTGATTAATGGGATCCTAATGAGAGGGGGGGTCAGCTGGGCAGGTGCCCCGGGGATCATGAGTTATAATTAAGGGTCCAGACAAATAAACAAGTAGATAGCGGTTTTCTAAATCACAATTCATCAATTAATTTTTGTTGTACTGATTCCTTGCTTATGACACACCATGGTGGACTTAGTTTGAGTATCATTATTTGGAGAATTGGAGGAGGGGGGGCCAAGTTTACTTTTTCCCTGGGGCCCAAAAATTCTCTTGGTGGCCCTGTCCCTACCTAAAGTACTAACAAGATGTTTCTTATTAGGCTATTTTTGATCTGTTAATCTGTAAAAGTATTTTTTTTAATGTAATAAAAGGAATAATGAAAGTTTGATCTTCAATAGCAATACAGATATAAACTAGAGGCTCACCTGAGCCTGTATTGCTCACCTGTTCATTAATAAAAATTAATGTACAATCAAGTCTAGATTTTCAGAAAAAATATCTTATTAATTTCACATATAGTCCTATGGTTTTTAAATCTTTAATCCAATAAAATAGGACCTTTGGCCCTCTTGTCTCTGCAACAGTAAAAGCTACAACAAATCTGTTGCCATACTCCAGACAAATTTTTCAAAGGAATTCAACAGAAAAAATTGCACACAAATCCAACATAAATTTAAAAAAAATTATCATTTTGGGTGTTGGGGCCCATTTAATCCAGGGTGTTCAATATTCTTCAAGTCTACCAGTACTTCACAATTTACAGGTGATACTTTTTATTAAAATTTAAACAATTTTCATGAATATCTTATACAACACTCTTTAAAATCAGGAGGTATCAAAGACAATTTTTTGGCAATTAAAAGTATCTGGTACTGCCCCTTATTGAAATGCCTGTTAACCCCTTTTATGTCAGACTGGTACTGTCCCTTATTGAAATGCCTGTTAACCCCTTTTATGTCAGAAACTACTATGTCAAATATGGTTGAAAAAAATGCAGGCAGGAAATTTCATAAGGAATCTAAACAAAAAAATCGGACTTGGCCTGAAAATTATAAATTTTGGGAGTTGGCCCCTTATCTCGAAACAGTACTGTAAGAGCATAGTAAATCTGTTATCATATTTTATATAGATCAGCTTTGTTTCTTTCGTGTACTTCGGATCAACAATTTTTTTTTTATAGAATCATATAATGAACATTCCCACCAAGTTTGTTTCCAATTGGTCCAGTGGTTTAAGGAAAGATTAAAAGCAGACTAACCCCTTTTTGACATCTTTGGGCCTCTTCTTTCTTTTGTGTCCTTCCAATCAGCAAAAAAAAACACAAACTTTTATGTAAAACCATCCAATAAACAATTCTACCAAGTTTGGTTCCAATTGGCCCTGTGGTTTAAGAAAAGTAAATTAAAAGCAGACATCATGGGGCCTTTTGACACCATTGGGCCACTTTTTTCTTTTATGTACTTCTGATCAACAACAAAAAAAACACATAAACTGTCTAGAGGACCATCCAATAAACATTCCTACCAAGTTTGGTTCTAATTGGCCCAGTAGTTTCAGAGAAGAAATTTAAAAACAGACAACACCATTTTTGACACCTTTTGGCGTCTTGTTTCTTTTGTGTATTTCCAATAAATAAAAAAAAAGCAAAAAAAAGCAGGAACTTTATTAGAGGACCATTCAATGAACATTCCTACAAAGTTTGGTTTAAAAAGAAATTGGCCCAGTGGTCTCAGAGAAGAAGATTAAAATTTTAAAGTTCACAGATGATGACGAGGGATGACAAGTGATGGCAATACCTCACATAACCATTTTGGTCAGGTTAGTTAAAAGAACAATAATAAACTGGAACTGATTTGCTTCCACCACACGCAGTCACAAAAATAAACTACAATATAAATGTGGAAACACGACAGTACATCTTTACAAGTACATGTAATTAACTGATTACTAACTAATTAATAATACAAAAAGGTAGAATCTGTTGGTTAAAGATTATTGCTCTTAGGACATTCAATTATATAATTGATACTTTTAACAGATTAATAATATCAATTAGTCCTGAAATCGAAAGAAATTAATGGTCGTCATTTTTATAAAATATTCTAACATGACCTTCTTCTTTCGCTTTGTTTACAAATGAGCGAGTTATCCATTCGGTATAATCTCGTTAGCACATTTGCCGGTGAATGTTTCTGACTTTTCCATCGGCAGCATAAATTGTGTGCGACATTTTCCGCAATCGTTAAATATAAATTACTGTCTTCCAATCAAAGTATACTTCCGTATTTGTACTCTTAGACATATCAGAATAGAAATAAATCATGGAAACCAGAATGTGTTTTGAAAACACATAACACATTCTGGCTTCCATGATTTATTTCTTATTTAATTTTACCATGGGCAGTGAATTGTTGTTGGATTTTATATTTTCATAGGTAAGCATATTGCAGTGATTAAAACTAAGACAATTGCCCTGGTCACATGATGGTCAAAATCTAGTTGTTTGTAACAAATTATCTTGCCAAGTGTTTAGAACTGTATTATATCAGAAAATGTTGTATTATAAAAAATCAGTTCCATTAATTATTTCTATTCTAATATGGTTTTTAACTATAACATTATACTGAACTTAAAAAACAATCATATATATTGAATCATGATTTATGTAGGTAGAATATGAAAAAAGAAAGGAAGCAAAAAGACAATGGAAACAATCTTGTGGAGGATATGGTTATGGAGGTGACTCCTCATTGCATAATACAGCCTTCGACGGTATGTACAAAGTAATCCATACATTCTGAATAGTAGTTAGGGTTATGGTGTTTAATGCCACTTTCAATTAATATTTCAGTTATATCGTGGCGGTCAGTTTTATTGATGGAGGAAACCGCAGTACCCGGAGAAAACCACCGACCTGTCACAAGTTACTGACAAACTTTATCACATAATGTTGTATCAAGTACACCTCAACTGACCTGGATTCGAACTCACAACATTAGTGGTGATAGTCACTGTTTGCACATGTACAGGTAGTTATAAATCCAACTACCATACGATCACGACCACGACGGCCCCATGCTTTCTGTATAAGGAGAGTTTATTATGAATACAGTAGAACCTCCAAAACTCAATTTATTTATTCTTATGAGGGACCGGCGTGGAAGTGATTGAATGTCTATCACCACATAAGTTATGAATTGATTCCCACACATGGCAAGGTGTATTCACTGACAATATAATTTTATGTTATAAAATTTATGAGTTACAGTACTTGTGACAGGTTGGTGTTTTATTTCCCAGGTACTTTGATTTCCTCCACCAATAAAATTGATTGTGACGCTATAACTGAAATATTGTTGAATGTGCCTCTAAACACCATAATCTATTCTTTTATAAAAAGAAGAAGCTCTTGGAATAATATGAAAAAAAGATGAACAATACAAGCCAAATTTTAATATCAAGATTTCTTAGAAAGAAGGGGGCCGTCATGGTCGTGATCGTATGGTAGTTGGATTTATAACTACCTACATGTATATGCAATCAGTGCCTATCACCACTAACATTGAGAGTTCGAATCCCGTTCATGGTGAGGTATACTCAATACAACAAATTTGTCAGTGGCTTGCAACAGGTCTGTGGTTTTCTCCATGTACTCCGGGTTCCTCCACAAATAAAACTGACCGCCACGATATATCTGAAATATTGTTGAAAGTGGCGTTAAGCACCTTAAACCACAACAACCACCTTAGAAAGAACAATATTATGCATGACCATTCAATGATAATTCATGTTTGGTTTTAATAAACTTTGTTGCTTCTTATTATTTAGGAGAAGGTATTTTTACATTTTACCATTCTGGGGTCCATTCTATCGTTCCTACATGTATGTTAAAATTATGTCTTCTTTTCATTTGGTGTCCATATTGATCCTTTCAGAAGACAAACCAATACTGAATATGCATGTCAATGTTTTCTTTCTATTAGCTACTAGGTGTTTGGAGAAGATTTAGAAATTGAATTAAAACTCATTGATAACCCTATTGAGAAATGTTGGACAGCAATAAAAGTGCTATTCCTCTAATTTGTGTAGAATTAGATAGTCTCTCATGTTTATTTTCATCCATATTCTGTCTTGCTATTAATTGTATTTTTTTTTTTATTAAAGGACAGTTTTTCTATTTATTTTCAGTTGATTACAAAGAAGATATGACAGACTTCTACACGAGGAGGTGCAATGCTGATAGAATAGGGTAAGTGAAGCAGGTTGGTTTAGGCATTTTTGCAATTGAAACACTTCACACTTCAGAAAATATAATTAATCTAGATGCCTCATGGGTAACATTTTTTTATTAACTGACCAAAAATTGTGTAATTGATCATCAGAGTCTGTATACATGTATTAACGTGAATAGATAGCATAGATAGATAAAAATAAACAATTTTTTTTTTTAGATGCATGTTTTTAGGATTTTTTTTCTGAAGATAAAGATAGAAGTCCATCTTAAACTAAAATGAGTTGAAATTTAAACTGTAGTTATATTTGTGTTTTTTCCATGAAATTTATAATTTTGACTATTGTTTGTTGTACAAAATTTACAATGTATATGCAAATTAGGCCTATTTTAACACAAGATGGTTTGAAGATCTTCTCCTCTGAAAACTCTTGGCCAATTTAAGCCAAGCATCATCGGTGTAGGTATACGATGATCCTGCCAACCAATCAACATGGCTGCTTTTACAGTAAATAGAACAATGGGGGTAAAGCAATCTGACGAGGTATTTCACACTTTTTGTTCATTGTCTGCATAAATCACGTGAGCTATATAGGCTTTTGAGAGCACCCCTGGGTAACTAAATAAATATATTAAATTAAACCTGTCCATCTGATAGATAATATTCTTCTTTTTCAGATACAAGATGAGAACTGCAGCTGACTCTCCCCTTAAAGATGGCCACTGTATGAATTGTTTGGATAAATTTATCACATTGAAGAATCCAGATCATTGCAAACATCACCCAGGATTCATAGGTGAATTGTATTTATTGATTATTGTTTAACATCCAGGTAGCAGTATTTCAGCTATATTATTGTTTAACATCCAGGGAGCAGTATTTCAGCTATATTATTGTTTAACATCCAGGTAGCAGTATTTCAGCTATATTATTACTTAACATCCAGGGAGCAGTATTTCAGCTATATTATTACTTATCATCCAGGGAGCAGTATTTTAGCTATATTATTACTTAACATCCAGGGAGCAGTATTTCAGCTATATTATTACTTAACATCCAGGTAGCAGTATTTCAGCTATATTATTACTTAACATCCAGGTAGCAGTATTTCAGCTATATTCAGGATGAGAACAAGTTCAACAATATATAAAATAACTTAATATCTTCTGTGTTTTATCTCAGGACTGACTAAAAGTCAAGAAGTTAAAAATAACTTAATATCTTCTGTGTTTTATCTCAGAACTGACAAAACAAAGTCAAGAAGATAAAAATAACTTAATATCTTCTGTGTTTTATCTCAGGACTGACAAAACAAAGTCAAGAAGTTAAAAATAAATTAATATCTTCTGTGTTTTATCTCTGACAAACGAAACAAAGTCAAGATGTTAAAAATAACTTAATATCTTCTGTGTTTTATCTCAGGACTGACAAAACAAAGTCAAGATGTTAAAGATAACTTAATATCTTCTGTGTTTTATCTCAGGACAGACAAAACAAAGTTAAGAAGTTAAAAAAATAACTTAATACCGTATCTTCTGTGTTTTATCTCAGGACTGACTAAAAGTAGGGGCCAGCGCCCGGCTTTGTAAATTACAAAAAAGGGTGCACTCGACTTGCACCCGCAAGTGATAAAGTTTACCAGTTGGTTGCCCATGGTCGCTGGTTCTCTCTGGGTACTCCGGCTTCCTCCACCACTAAAACTGGTCGCCATGATATAGCTGAAATATTGCTGAAAGTGGCATTAAACACCAAAATTCAAATTCAAATTCTGACTAAAAGTCAAGAAGTTAAAAATAACTTAATATCTTCTGTGTTTTATCTCAGGACTGACAAAACAAAGTCAAGAAGTTAAAAATAAGTTAATATCTTCTGTGTTCTATCTCAGGACAAACGAAACAAAGTCAAGATGTTAAAAAAATTACTTAATATCTTGTGTTTTATCTCAGGACTTGATACTCATTGGAGTTGCTGTGGGATTGAAGCAGAATCAGAACAACCGTCACTACTTGAACACAAAGATACTGGGTAGGTATTAAAAAAGAAAATATAATTGACAGAATTTTAACTAATTTTTGTAGGCTAGATGAAAATAACGAGTTATACTCAAGATATGAATTGGACACATTTCTGTGTTCAGATTTTTTTTTATAGTAATATACTCCTCCCTGATTGAGAAAAACTACTTTTACATCAATGAAGCTTTTCCATGGGAGACAACCAATGGAAACAGGGTCACTTGATGCTGGCTTCCATGGGTAAATGTTCATTCAAGCGTACCAATTTGTTTGACATCACAGTTGTAACCATGATTAAATGTCATGAATGATTTGACATCACAATGGACATTGTCCCAAAAATAGAAAGTTTTGCCTTCAATCCTTAGATTCTGGAGTTTTATTTTCATATTTAATGAAAGAAATATGTTCTAGTGAGAAATTCCACATCTTTTACCCTTGTTCCTCAGCACTCCACTTGGGAAAAAGACAGAATTTCTCACACTTGTAGAAGATATCTGTGATCTTCAATATGAACTCGTATAAAAACTTCTTACTCTAGATTTGTTTTTGCTATTATATTGGACTATATTTAAATATTTTACAATATTTATAAGGATAAACTGAGATATTGTTGAAAGTGGCGTAGAACATCATAACCCTTTTTATGAGTTATGTGCTCGTTAGATCAGGTATAACATATTTCTAAATAAATGTATACTATAGCTATTTAGAAGATAACTGTATCACATTTAAGCTTTGCCAACGCCAATCACTGGTTTTAATTTAATTCTTTATTTTTTTAACGAGGATTACTAACAGCCAACAGCTACAGGTAGCTTTTCTCAAACTCGCTGATGTTACTGTCACTAATTGAGTATGTCTAGCAAGGCAGAGCGGAGATAAGTTAAACAGATATTTATAGCAGCACATCCAAGATGGATTTGGCAAACCTTAAAATACAATAGTTATTTCCATTCTAATGCATTACATTAAAAATGTTTCAATTGAGCAATTGAATTGGTTTCAAATTGAAATAAACTAAAATTCCATGACGAAATATATTTGATGTACCATGGTATTTACCACATATATGTCATAGTAAAGATATGAGATCTTTTATCTACTTCCAGAGTAAAGTGTACTCATTTTAGGTGGGGTGTTTTTTCACTACCTTTACACTTCAAAAGTAAATTAAATCTCATTAAAACTAGATTCTGAGGTAAGACAAGTTCTTATATTCTGTGGTTGCATAACTAATTGTGATAAAAGGTTTGAAAATTACCTACATGTATATACATGTACATGTAAAAATTTTCAGACTTGTTTTGTCACTTGCTGAGAAATGCTACTATGGAGTGAATATCAATCCTGGTTATTTGAGGGAAGGAACGTCAAATTCAATTGAATTTAACCTTACAGAAACCTTTTATACAAGCAAATTCTTACTGTTTTGACATTTTTTTTGTTTCAATTTATATTGCAGATGTTTCATAGGTGTCCATAATTGGAGGCATGGTAAAGATTTAAGGAAGACAAAGAAACACAGAAATGTTTCAAAAACATTCAAGACTGCAAAACAAAGAGGAAGAAAGTTTCCTCAACATACAGACGATATAATAACATTCGATATTGATGCCAATCAATAGTAGATACAGTCATGCAGTGTGTCAGTCACCATATTAGTCTATCCATAATTATTTGAATGAAAATTGAGGGTGTGGTCATGGACAGGGGCAGGGTCGCTTTCACCTACCTCCTGTCTCATTTCTCCCACCTCCCTTTTTTAGCTGTCTGTCCCTTCAAAATTGCATAGATTTATTTTCATTATTATTACGCTCATCCATTAGTAATCATGAGCCTGCTTGAAAAAAAAATGGATTTGGCAGCTTCAAATTTTTTAGCAATGTACATGTCTTAGTGTAGGAAATGGAGTTAGCATCTTCCCTAGCCAAGTGTTACGATCCGCTCCTCTCCTCTCCACCCTTGGCAGATTAAGTCGGAATTTCGTGTCCTCACGGTTTATTTTTCTATTTGATGCAGCTGTGAGTGGCTGCGTCCAATCAAAATGCGTCTAACAAAAGATCACGCAACGATCACATGTAGAGAAAGAAAAATGTAAACAATGGCGACATGTGGAGAAAACTGTAGACTTTGTCATCAATCTTTGCTCCCCCAAACACAGAAGAACGATATTTATAGAAACTTTTAAAGTATTTGTTCAATTAACTGAAGTCTTAGGCTACATCCCTTTGAACAGGTAATAGTACAACCGTTCTCATTGGTTGATAATGATGTAATGCAAATGGGCTGAATTTCATAAATCCGCTAGATGGCGATACACAGGAATTACAAAATTCTGACTTAATCTGCCAAGGGTGGAGAGGAGAGGAGCCGATCGTAACCCTTGGCTAGCGAAGATGTGGAGTTAGATAAAACATAAAATTTATCATTTCAGAAGTCCCCGTCTTATAAGTCTGCCCCTTCTGCAAAATGAAAATTGGCCTTATAAAAGGAGTGGCCTTTGCTAAGGGGCAATATAGGAGTATTTTACTATCTCTGTTCATCTGAAATCTGGCCTGATAAAAGGGGTAACCAATATTTGGAGTGGGCTAATAAGAGAGGGACTACTGTATATTATATTTTCTTGTTAGCGAATTTAGCTGTAAAGTTGGAGATACAGAAAAACCTGTATTAAGAGGTCTCCTTTGGGACAATGAGAATGTGGTCTTTGAAGAGGGATGACCTCTTAAAAGAGGTTAAATTCATATGAAAGTTTCTATGACAGGCAATGAAAAAGGTAACATTTTAATACAGGTGACTGCTTAATAGAGGTGACCACATGGGCATGTTTGACTGTACTTAATAGAGGTGACCACATGGGCATGTTTGACTGTACTTAATAGAGGTGACCACATGGGCATGTTTGACTGTACTTAATAGAGGTGACCACATGGGCATGTTTGACTGTACTTAATAGAGGTGACCACATGGGCATGTTTGACTGTACTTAATAGAGGTGACCACATGGGCATGTTTGACTGTACTTAATAGAGGTGACCACATGGGCATGTTTGACTGTACTTAATAGAGGTGACCACATGGGCATGTTTGACTGTACTGTTTTCTTGATTTTGTTAGTTTTTATCTGCATCATAATTTTTTAATTTGTCTGTGAAATAAATATTCTGGAGATGTCTTCTTAAATAAATATTCTGGAGATGTCTTCTTCTTTTTTTCAATGACATGATTTTTACTTGTACATACTGATAAAGAAATATTATGTAGTTATGTTACTACAAACAAAATATCTGTAAATCAGTCAGTCAAGAGATGTAATATGTCTAAAATATCTGTAAATCAGTCAGTCAAGAGATGTAATATGCCTATTGAGAAATGTTGTAAAACTTTGGGGGCTGTCATGGTTGTGATAGTATGGTAGGTGGATTTACAACTACCTATGAAATCAATGCCTATCACCACTGAAGTTGTGAGTTCGATTCTCACTCTTGATCATGGTGATGTGTACTGGATACAACATTCTGAGATAAAGTTTGTCAGTGACTGGCGGCAGGTCGATGGTTTTCTCTCGATACACCGGTTTCCTCCACCAATTAAACTTACCACCACAATATAAGTGAAATATTGATGAGAGGAGTTTGGAGATACCAAAGGGGCAATCAGAATCTGTATATCGAAGAAGAACAGACATCACAATGGCCAAAAGATACCAAAGGGGCAATCAGAATCTGTATATCGAAGAAGAACAGACATCACAATGGCCAAAAGATACCAAAGGGGCAATCAGAATCTGTATAT
>MJUT01022752.1:694428-713988 GCA_002080005.1 Gigantidas platifrons
TACAAAGGTGTACATAAAATCAAGATTTTTATTTTCTTAAATTTTTCACAAAATTATGAGTTGTTGAACCTAGTACATTTTTGTGAAGTTTTGCATATAATTGCATACATTGAGCAGCAAAAACAACAAGTAAAGTAAAATATATTGTCTAATATTTGAACAGATATAGAGTTCTATTTAAGGTAGTACTCTACACTTTGCAAAGATATCGAGTATCCAGATTAAAAAAAAATATATATATTCAAGCAAACTTTTCCTGATAATTCCAAAAAGTATCAGACTCTATACTATTATTTCAAATAACAGAGTTTCAAGTCTTCCATTAATTTAGACTAAAACTATGGATAAATTCTGTATTAATGTTCATATCTGTAGATATGGAGATTTTAGAACCCTTCAGTAGGCCTGTACATACTACAACTTCGCCTCAGTGCATACTGTGATACTTTACAGTGTTGAAATCTCCATCTATAGAGAACTGAACGTAGAATACATAGACAGTCAAACCTGTATTAAGAGGTCACCTTTGAGACATAGAAAAAGTGGCCTTATAAGACAGGTGACCTCTTAAAAGGTTCAATTCATATGAAATTTTTTAGGACAGGACAAGAGAAAGATGACCTTTTAATACATGTGACTGCATGGACAGGTTTGACTGTACTATAGTACTGCACATGGCTTTACTGCCAAATTCCTTTTACAATATATAAGCTAGAACCATTTTATTATAATGGATATTTTGCAGAGTATATATACATACACTGATGATGTGCAAGATATTTTGAAAAACGTGTACATGTAGATTCATGTAGATCGTAGAACTCATCGGGGCACCATGATAAATTTCTTAATGTTTGAGAGAAACATGTTATATAAATATCAAAATGGGTATTTGGAACTGGATGGAGTATATGTACTATCAGGGCCACCAAGAGAAATTTTACACGGCGGAACAAGACTGATTTGGGGTCCCGGGGACAAACTGAGACTTCTCTTAAATGGCCTTCCTAGCTGCAATGTAAATGTGAGTGATGATCAATTACCAGAATTCAGAAGTCTAAGTGACTTTTACATAATTATTTTTTTAAAGAAACTAAAAATAGTTGAAAATACCCCCAGAAAAATGATAAAATCAAAATAAAACGTTTATGGCTATGGGGCTCTTCAGATATTCATAGGCCCCTTCATGTTTCTCGGGACCCCGTACCGATGCTCCAGCTGAACCCCTCTCTCACAGGCCCTGTGTACTATTTATATTGATAATATCACATGTTATGATTGGAGTACACGTACATGTACAATCTACAGCACAAGCAAATGTTTGGTGGAATCTACCAGATGGGCTATATCTAGTTAAGAAATTTTGAAGTTACATGTATTTATCGAAAGTTCTTACATCTTACAGACACATTGAAATATAAGGTGTTACAGCTTATAAGTTTATTCAGGTGCCATATTATTTTTATACGCCCGTCTCGAGACAGGCCGTATTATGTGATTGGGTATGGTGGGTGGCGGGAGGGCGTCCACACAGGTTTCCGCACAATAACTATAGTTCTGTATATTGGATCATTACCAAACTTGGCCACATGATTTCCCTGTGGAAGGGGAAGAACTCTATTTATTTTGGGGTCATTAGGTCAAAGGTCAAGGTCACCATTACTATAAATAGAATTTTTGACAACAGGGTCGTTTCTGCACGATAACTTTAGTTCTGTATATTGGATCTTTACCAAACTTGGCCACATGATTCCCCCGTGGAAGGAGAAGAACCCTATTTATTTTGGGGTCATTAGGTAAAAGGTCATGGTCATCATTACTATAAATAGAATTTTTGAAAACAGGGTCGTTTCTGCACGATAAGTTTAGTTCTGTATATTGGATCTTTACCAAACTTGGCCACATGATTCCCCCATAGAAGGAGAAGAACCCTTTTTATTTTGGGGTCATTAGGTCAAAGGTCAAGGTCACCGGTACTATAGATATAATTTTTGACAACAGGGTCGTTTCCACATGATAACTTTAGTTCTGTATATTGGATCTTTACCAAACTTAACCACATGATTCCTCTGTGGAAAGGAAAGAACCCTATTTATTGTTGGTCATTAGGTCAAAGGTCAAGGTCACCATTACTATAAATAGAATTTTTGAAAACAGGATCGTTTGCGCACGGTAACTTTAGTTCTATATATTGGATCTTGACCAAACTTGGCCACATGGTTCCCCTGTGGAAGGGAAAGAACCCTATTTATTATGGGGTCACTAGGTCAAAGGTCAAGGTCACCGTTACTATAAATATAATTTTTGACAACAGGGTCGTTTCCGCACGATAACTTTAGTTTTGTATAATGGATCTTTACCAAACTTGACCACATGGTTCCCCTGTGGAAGGGGAAGAACCCTATTTATTTTGGGGTCATTAGGTCAAAGGTCAAGGTCACCGTTACTATAAATATAATTTTTGACAACAGGGTCATTTCCACATGATAACTTTAGTTCTGTATATTGGATCTTGACCAATCTTGGCCACATGATTTTCCTGTGGAAGGGGAAGAACCCTATTTTTTTGGGGGGTCAAAGGTCAAGGTCACCGTTACTATAAATATAATTTCTGACAACATGATCGTTTCCGCACAATCACTTTAGTTCTGCATATTAGATCTTGAACAAACATGGCCACATGATTCCCCTGTGGAAGGGAAAAAACCCTATTTATATAGACGGGTGTATTTTGTGATGCACACATTTCTTGTTCATAAATGTATATTGGGTTTTTATGCATTATATTATATGATTGTATCTGTTGTTATTAAAATGTTGCTATGCTGAAAAAAAATATGAAGTTACTGCAAGCAACTAAAACCTAGTCTTAGTCTGTCCGCCCATAAAAATTCTTCTCTGAAACCACTAGACCAATTTCAACAAGTAACTATAGTACCTTGATCCATCCTTAGCATATCTACTTTTGAAATTATTTGTCAATCACCAAATTCGTAGCTGTAATTACAGAGGGATAAAACACACACATGAAGCCAATAAAACCATATTTTCCCACAAAATCTGCTAAAATTAGAACAATAATTCCATTTTAATGAAATGTACATGTATACATAATGCAAAATAACGTTCAAATTAGACCGATTTGACGAAAATGTATTTGAAAATCTCCTCTGAAATGTACCCATGACCCATTTTATTATTAATTTAATTAATGTCTTAAGCTTCATGTTGTTAGTTCCGTGTTGTGATGATGGATGTCCCTTCGATTTCCGCGTAAAAACGATGTTCAATTCATCTTTAATTTACTCCCATTAATTTGTTTTGTAAGGGGTCCATGTTTTATTTATGTTACTAAATATATATTTGTATTCATTTACGTATAACGATGTCCAACACTACTTCTATACCAAATGATATTCGTGTCGTTTAACAATCACATAACTGGTGTCACATGTGGAGCAGGACCTCATAACATTTCGGCAGTATCCGGGTTTTAGTGGGTATCGGGTCCGTTCGCCCTAACTACACATTTGCCCTAAAAGTGGGTCCGTTCGCCCTGATTATTATAAAGTATTTTAAAGAACTTAAAGGATATTTTAATTTAAAATAAAGAAGTAAATGATTCATAGAAAAAATATTAATTTAAAGAAAAAATATGAGCTTTTGGAAATTAATTAAGTTATTTTCAAGCAATTAAATAAATGTTTACTTGAAAATAATGATTGTTGATTTTGTAATTACAATTATTGATTTGGGATTTTGTATATCTTTGATCTCTTTATTTTCATTCATTGATGGCTATGTTTCTGTAATTATGCACTTGTAAGCAATTGGTATGAGTAAAACAACGTCGAAACCAATTGCAAACATAAAGAGTTAGGTGAAAGATGGTGAAAGAAGAGAGAGAGTATGCTATAAATTAATTACACCATCAAATATCATTTATAATTCAATTATTTTTGATATCCTACATTTTACCTGCTTCACTTATTCCAAGGACTGAAATATTTAACTTTGCCCATTATCGAAACATACACTTTAGCATGCATGCCGCATATTTAAAATTTCTTCATTTAATATCTATAAGCAATCAAATATCACTTATTTTTCTATTATTTTTAATATCCCACATAATTATAATTATCAGGGCGAACGGACCAACTTTTAAGGCGAACGGGTATCAGGGCGAACGGACCCGGAACCTTTTTCGTGGGATTCGTGTTGCTCGATCTTTAGTTTTCTGTGTAATGTTTTATAGATCGTTGTTTGTCCTTTAATTTTGCCCCCTTTCTTTTAATTTATCACTATGACATGTTCTATTAAACAACAACATGTTAATTATAAACGCCAATTCAATAGACGCTGAGAAGAAATAAGACAATCACAGTTTGCTATAAGTTTTCAAATGATTTTAATTACTTAAGAGCATCCCCATTCACATCTAAATTTCCTACTCCCTTTTGATTAACAGTATTTGAACCTACACCTCCGGATCCAGTTACCGATTGTTGAACATATTCATTTCCGGTGTTTGATCCACTGCCATTATTTGTACCAACACTTCCAGTGGCTGTTTGCAACACCCTGTTAGGTCCAACAGACCCAGTACTGATTTGAGAAACAGAAGTAGATCCTGGTGGTTCAATATTAGATTTCTGCTCTACATTTGATCCTAAACTACCAGCACCAGTTTGAGTTACTGAATTGGACCAGTGAGTTCCGGATGACGGTGATGCTGTATTTGATTCTAACG
This sequence comes from Gigantidas platifrons, assembly GCA_002080005.1. Lineage (NCBI taxonomy): Eukaryota > Metazoa > Mollusca > Bivalvia > Mytilida > Modiolidae > Gigantidas > Gigantidas platifrons. The sequence continues at coordinate 699,182 of MJUT01022752.1, forward strand.
GGTTTCTTCCCGTTTGCTCAACACTTGTTGAACCAAGACTACCAGCCGCGGTTTGCACGACATTATGCGACCCTATGTTGCCAAGATTTGTTTGGGTGAGGGTATTTGAACCTAAGGAAGCACCCCCGATTTGTCCTACACTTGTAGACCCCAGACCTCCTGCTGCAGTCTGTGATACGGTATTTAACCCCAAACCACCATTACTGGTTTGTGTAACAGAATTTGATCCTGAATCACCTTTTCCTGTCTGCACAACACTAATAGATCCAAGACCCCCAGCAGATGTTTGAGATACTGTGTTCGATCCAAGACCTCCAGCATTTGTTTGAACTCCTATCTGTGTGATCGCATTTGACCCTAATGAACCCGTTCCCGTTTGACTGACACTGGTAGACCCTAAACTTCCAGTTGCTGTTTGAGAAACTACATTTGACCCCAGACTTCCAGTTGCTGTTTGAGAAACCACATTTGACTCCAGACTTCCAGTACCCGTTTGTGTCATGGTATTACTGCTCAGTTGTCCAGCAGTACCAGCTTGTTCCGTACCCTTTGATCCAAGACTTCCTAGTCCTCCAGTTGAAATTTGTGCGTTATTATTTGAGTTTTGTTCCCCTTGTACTCCTGTTTGGTGTGCTAGTACGGTCCCATGTCCACCTGATTGGGTTTGTGTTACTATTCCCCCCAAACCAATTAAAACGGATGTGTCGTTAATAATACCTTGGGTTGGTCCTTGTTGATACATTGATTGGTGATAACCATCACCATTCGTCTGTACAAATCCTCCAAGTGATCCAAGTCCTGTAGCTTGCACCTGTGCCGTGTTTGTTGCTCCAGTTTGAGAAATACTGTTTCCATGGAACATAACGTGATTGTCCTTTACGCCATTATGAGTGCTTGTTCCAATCTGGAGATTTGGCCTAGCTACCACCATGCCATTATTGGTGGACGTTTGTCCGTGTACTATTGAATGTCCCTGCAATGTCTGATGATTGTTTGTTGCATGCCCATTGACTGTATTTGGCTTCACGGTTGACTGTTGTACGTTTTGCTGGTGAATCACGCCTTCATTTGTATTCATGACATTTCCCGTATGGCTTGAATGGGAATGTGTGTTCTTGACATATCCATTCGCAGACCCACCTGATGATACTGACCCGTCATGCCCTAATGGATTCCCGAGCCCTGGGAGTCCATTTATGTTCGTTTCATTTAATTGATTAGCCAAGACGGGCATCGGTATATGTTCGTGAAACATCGGAAGAACAGTTTTTGTATTTACAACTGCAGGATTAAAATTCAGACCTTCGAATAAATTGTTATTCAAACTGTCAGGGTTAAAGCCAGTATGCTGATCTTTTGACTGAGACAGTCCTTCAATGTTTTGACGAAGCATCGACATTAGATGATCATTAAGTTTGTTTGGATTAAATCCAGAAGACATAGTATTTGTATTTGACCCTGAAGACCCTCTCCCGGTGTTACTACCACTATATTGCTCCAAAGAATGGAGGGGGTTATATACAGAAAATCCCCAGTTAGTGTGTTGTTTTGATGAAAACATACTCTGGCCGTTCGGATCAAATTTTGTTATTGCTTGAATTTTGTCTTTATCAGGAAGGAATGCATTGATTGTTGTAAGTAAATCGTTGGGATGATAAGATCCAAATTCATCGATGTTTGTTCTCAGTCTCATGTACTTGTTCATCATTACATTTGGATTGAAATATTCGCTACTTCTTTTATGCTTTCTGCGGGAATTTACAAAAACGGGGTTGTAGCGAACGTTGTTGGACATTTTCGAGTTTAAGTCTGCAGCATCAAAATGAAACGTCTGGTGGCCTTTTGTGCTTGCAGGATTACCAGTCAATTTGTTCATCGCGCCGTGCTCCATAAACATGGTATTTCCAAATACATTACCTTCTGACAGCATATTACCAAGCATTGGTTTGTTTAATTTGTATATGTTAAAACCACTATTTGTATTTTTAACTCCAAAAGTATTTTTTGTTTGGTTTTCTGAAGAATGATTCGATTTACTTCCTTTATTTGATGTTCCTTTATTGCTGACTGACGCATGCGTCTGGTTTGTGTTCGTTTCAGTTTTCTTGTTTGTTTCTGTTTCTAGTGAGGCTCCGTGGTATTTATTTGTTTGTTTAAAGTTGTTTAGCATGTCATATCTATTTCCTTCAGACATATGCATAAGTATTTGGTTAAGAAGATTAGGATTAAATCCGTATCCATTAGAATTTATCATATTCTTACTTGTTTCTTTTGTAGAAGATAATTTCCTATGCAAATTTGATTCCGAAGGTGTTCCCTGTATCTCGTGGATAGAGTTTTTTCCAAAGTCGCTTGTTCCTGGTTTAAGAACGGATTGTGTATTCAACATCTTAGAACTGCTCTTTGAATGTTGAACTCCATATTGATTTAAATATGCCCTTGGATTGTGAATAAGGAAGCTCCAGTGAGCTTCGAATACGCTCGGACTTTGTTCGTTGGATTTATAAGTTGTTTTACCACCGAACATCATGTTTTGCATGAGGGAATCTAGACTGAAATCTCTTTTTGATGAACCTGCATCTGAAATAGTTGAAATAAATACATAGTACAATGTAGTTATTTAATTATATCTTGTCAAAAAGGTATACTCGGTTTGTTTGTCTACCAGGTTTTTTTTTGTACTGATGTTCGTTTTAAAACCTCTGCAGTGTGATATATTCTTACACTTCAGTGGTCCTGTCAATCTGGATAATAATGTTTTGCCCTGGTGTTGATTTGTTTATATCAGGATTGTGAAACGGGGTCGGCCTTAAGCCAATTGAACCAATTGATCTCAGTTGGGTCCTGTGCCTAAGTGGGGTTTTGGGGGAGGGGTGGGAGGGGAGTAGTTACGCAATTGAGTTATCTACTCTCGGATGTTCAAGTACCCACAACATACTGCATGTTTTACAGAGAACAGCATTGTGCCCTGCACCTCCTACGAACGGCCCTGATTATGATTCTACCCCTTATCTTTAAATACTATAAAAAAAATCGTTCATTACTGAACATATATATTTCTTCATTGAGAAAATACAATTATGAGTGGTACATATATACAGGGAAGAATACAGACTGCAAAAATGAATATTAAGGTGCCAATGTAACATGTCGGTTTGTTTCAATGTCATCGCAGAATCTACAGGGAATTGTAAAACACGATAATACAACCTGTCAGTCAGAAAGCAACCTATTTACTTGATAGTTCGACGAGATTTTGAATTATAGGAACTATATCTGTAGGCAGAAAAGCAACAACAACAGTATAGGCAACGGCAAAGAAAGGGTGCTCGAAACAGAACTGAAATATTGTTCAAAGTGACGTTAAACACCATAACCCTAACACTTGCAATATCGGAAGTTAAACCAGGTGCCTATTTATATATAATGGCACTCGTTATGAAATCCCAATTCCCAAAGCTAGTAAAGGAAACGGAAAACCACAAATTTATTTTGGAAACGTATCCTCACTGACAATACGTATGGAAAAACAAATTCATGGATTTTGCTTTTCAAAACACCAATATGTATCAAAGCAGGATTTTTTTACCAATACTCGCGAAAAAGAAATAAAGTGAGAATTTCAACCAATGATTGTCATAATTATTATACAACGTTAGGTAATCATAGATTAGCGACGTAAATTGGATACCATGCAAAACCTATAGTGGCGTAAATTATTAAAGCAATTTTTATAAAAGGTTGTATATTGACAAAACACATGAAATAATATTTTACACAATCAGTACGACAAAATATGATATACTTATACAACATACAAGTCAGCGATGCAACACATAAGTGCATTGAACTTGTCATAATTCCGATGGAAGTTCCTCCATCGAAATTCGGAAAGGTATGTTTGAAACAGTGCCCTGGACGTTGTCGACGTAGTTTTCGTCTCACGCGCACCCACATATCATCTCTATATTCTGAGTGTGGATATCTGGATCTCACTTTACAGGGACTCTTTTAAACATGCGCTTAAATATCTATAAAGATAATTTACGCCGTCCATTTGAAAATTGCGAATTTACGCCGCTATTCTATAGGATTACTCATCTTTGTCCTACTCAGTCCATATGTAGTTGTAAATCTAATACTATTATAGGGATGCACAGGTTACCAAACAGACTATTAACCGTCTTCGACAAACTTGACAATTTAAAGGAATTTAACAGAATATGATAGTTTTAGAAGCAACTATATATATTTAATCAATTTCTGAATTATATTTTGTAATTGAAATATCTTACCTGAAAATGTTATAAAAACCAACAACAAAACATTAAAATATATACAAATCATGATCTATTTTCTTCCAGCCCAACGTGGATAATGTTTGTTCATGTGTGCTCATCAATGATTGGCAGGTGACATTTTATCTCCATGTCTATGCATGATAACAAGAATGATAACGCCCCCATTATAAAGACCTAAATATTGCTAACCATCTGTCTCATCTCCACGACACATATGTTGGGTTGTCCCTGCAGAAAAGGCTCCTAACAATATCGTTTTTGTGTATAAATCACATTACATACACTGTTTGATTTTTGCAGGCTTATGAGTCTGATTTCAGTACAACTTTTGACGTTATCTTTACTTGGGAATGTAGATTTACTTATGGATTTGTTGTGTGTGTCTAAGGCAGATAGTACATTTAAAACATATTATGCGGGATTTATGCGTTGGAAAAAGTGGGCTGTTAGAAATGGTATTAACATCTTAGATATATTCTCAGCAAGTCCGTTTCATGTTGCGATATCTTCTTTAGCACAAACAAGTGGCATCGTGAGTGCCGTTACTTGTACTACAGCTTCCTACAGCTTTCACTGGGTACATACTGTTATTCTTATACAATGAGTATTCGCAGCCTCTCTGCTAAACACACATCACACAGGATTAAGAGCAAAGAATTTTGATAGAGTGTCAGAGTTGAGTAGCATGCAAAATATGTCTACCCTTTTGTTCTTTTTTTCTTTTGGCCATTGTATTGTCTGTCCTTTGAATTACGGCTTTTGATTACCCTTTGGTATCTTTTCGGGTCCTCTGAGAATATAAATAATTCATATTTTCTCAGAAACAACAGACTCTCTTTGGTAGAAAACACAAACCTTACATGAGTGAACATTGGATGATCCATTCCCAAACTTGCATATTTTATATCGATCTGCAAGAAGGTAACAAGCACAGGATCGTGGGTTCAAGCCCTGCTTGTGTCAACACAAAAACTATGAAATTAGTATTTGTTATTTCAACTGTTCAGTTCGCTAGCACTATACAAACCCAATTAAGAGTGTTGGTCTAGTACAAAGGTGACATCATCATTGTCATTTGTAAATGATTATTCTGCTCAATACAGGGCTCCATGATTGGAAAATAAAATATCTTGTTTCTTGTATGATCATCACGTCGAAATGTGACTTGCTCTCGCTTTGGTATTGCTTCTTTAGTGTTAAACAACACTCACTCTCCATTGCATTTTATTGAAAATACTAATTTAAAGTTTTCACTGACAGTCTACATAAAAATGTGGAAACGCAGGGGCCAGATTAATTATCCCCGTCTTGATAAAAATGTCGGTTTGTGATTGGTCAATGACTCGTGCGTACAAAACCCATGCACCCGATTGGTAGTTACGTAGCGTCACTGGGGGTCTTTACGTTGTTGTGATTAAGATGGTGTAAAATTTAAGAATCTCAAAGCGCTCTGCATTCAACATGGAGGACGTATGTCTTGAGTGTTTTATCTCTAAACATTTCAATAAAAGCAGAAAAAAAACTGAATACACCAAATTATGTTGAGAAATTTAAAGTTCCTAGTATTCTGTATTGATGGTCATGTTTAACATGCATAGTGTAACATTTTGTTGATTCGCGCTATGTCAGTATGTGCATGAAACTTTGATTTTGTTGTGATTTTGTGTCTTTATATAAATTGTCAATTGTTTGAATATGAGAATCATTTTAAAATCATTTTGCATTATTATTTTCACACGAATTCTTTATTTGTTTTATCGTCTATAATACCACCTAAAATATGTACGACGCATATTTTGTTATCAATAGAATTCTCGACCCTATTACTGGTGACGTCAAGCTATACAGAAGTGCTTCAGGGTGGCACAATCTCAATGGCCACGGATAGGCACGTAGATAACTGATAATATACCCTGGGGTAAAAGATTGATTCTGTAGATCATAATGATTTCTATATAATTTTTCCGTTACTTGCTCTGAAGAAAACGTTTTTGTTTTATTTTTGTTTTTCAATTCCTGATTTGTTTAAATATATTCCATTCCATATGATGTTCGTGTCGCTTACCAGTAGCACAACGGGTGTTATGTAGAGCAGGAACTGCTACCCCTTCCGGATCACCTGAGTTCACTCCCAGTTTTTAGTGGGGATCTTTTGTTTTCTGTGTAATGTTATGTATATCATTGGCCATTGTACTGTGTGGCCTTCTTCAATTCACGGCTTCTTATTGCCCCTTTTGGTATCTTCAAACTTTTTTTATTTGCAAATAAACATGCAAAATGGATGAGACACTAGTAATTCTACTTATGAAGTCTTCTCCTGTTTACATTGACGGGGGAGGGGNCATTATTAAAAATACACAGCTTCAAATGAAAATTATCTGTCATCTGATTGGTTAATATTTCTCACGACACGCCCACATTCTGATAACGCTTGAAATATATGCTTTAAAAAAAAATTCAGTGAGAATTACCTTTAGAAGTAATTTTATATGATTATAATATACCTAAAAATCATTTACAATATTTTTTATATGTTACGAATAAGTAAAAACACTTACCGTCTCGTGAGAAATATTAACCAATCAGATGACAGATTTCATTTGCTGCTGTGTGTCCCTTTAACAATGGCTTCCAACATTTGAAAAAAGTTATACCGGACTGAAAAATGTGAGTTACTGCTTTTCGTCTGCACTATGTGAACTGTTCTGGTGATAGTTGAGTCGAAGGCGTTCATAGGTATTTACGACAGTCAGGATTTATGCGGATATTGTCCGCAATTGTGCTCTTTACTCNCTGAGTAAAGATCGTTGACTGCGTCCGAGCAAAACGTTGGTGACCTATTTTGGAGCAAAGTTTCAAGTTTGCAGGGGTGCACTGACTTCTAGGGTGAAGCAGTTGTGAAAAATTATGTTTCGTCGGAAAGATAAATCAATATGCTAGCGAATGACAACAAAGATTGTTTGAATGTGTGATTTTTTAATATTTTTTTCAAGCCTGAAACAGAACTGGTAGTGGCTTGGTTACGTTGGTCGTTACATCCCTTGTTAGTATATAGGGTATATAGGCCGCGTGACCTCTATGAAAGCGATTCAAGTCCCTGTGAGTCCACTCTCCTCAGTGCTAACGACTTTTGAATGAAAGGGACAGCAAGTAATCTTCAACAGCTTGAAGTTTTGCTGTATACCAGAAGAAGTTGATAAGACATGAAGAAGATAAAAAAAATTCGAGATTTTGAATACGATTATTTTTATTTCCCGTCAAATTTGTGTATAGATTTTCAATCTGGGCCAAAAATTCCTTTCTTAATAATTGTTTTTTTTTTGGCAATGAAAGAAGAAGTGTTCCTCGTCTTCAATTACATTTAGGTGACATTGCCTACAAATTCGTTGTCCTCTATTTATTTTATTATATCTGCCTCCCTCAATAAAAATAACAGTTGAAACTTTTAAGCTTTCTCTTTGGGCAGCAGGCAGACTTTGAATAGGTAATGTTCAGACATAGGATTTGAAAACTCTGTTTTACCTCTGTCCGTCCTTCCGTCCGTCCCAAGATATTGTTCGTCCCATTTTTCTAAGCAACTATTGATGGCAGAAATCTGATATTTGGTCACAAGCTTCATATAGGCATGTCATACTGATGGAAGAGTTTTTGGCCCCGTCAGATTCCTACTTCCTGTTTTTCCGACTTAGTTGGTTTTTATGCACATTGAAACATATTATATATGCGGGGGTATCATAAGTGAGCATTAGCCCACAGTTCATCTTGTTAAAGGTTGTCCTTTTTCTTTAGGTCATTGTGTTGTCTGTCCTTCTATTTACGGACTCTGATTGCACCTATGGTATCTTCAAACTCTTCTTACTACCACTGGGTCGATGTCATTTTGTGGTGGACATTTTGTTCCCTAGGACATCAGCCGCAGAGTACAATGTAGCAATTAAATGCATAAATTTACGTAGATCTGCTCGGACGTCGCCAAGTACAGCGGAAATGTCCGAACAAGACGACACAATGGACACGGCGTAATTCTGCAATACTAGTTCAAATTTGAAATTTCTTGTCCAAAAAGAAAATACATCAGTCAACTTTTAGCTTTTTGTTTTTGTTTTTGTTTTTTGTTTTTGTTTTTATAAAAATACAATTTTTATTTTATTAACATTATCAATTAGATATTACTCTCAGCTTCAATATGTGAAGATAGCTTCAGTCATTCTCGGTTCTCGGGTTAAGAGTTAATACACATCGGTTTCATCCACCCTTCCCAATTTTCAAATCAATCTGCAGAGGGATTTCCAAAGCATTCTCACTATTTTTAGCAAAATATCACGTGGGACGCTTCTGTTGCTAAGAATGACATATTGAAAACGTCCGCGTTTTTTAGTACACAATATAGTTTCTAAATTAGACTCTGTATCTTTTTGAAGTTATGTTTTTAATTGACATGGTCAACAGGATTGTTTTAATTTTATCATTATTAATTACTTCTCTCATATTCATCCCACTTCGTAAAACGAATGGTTATTTTTATTTGTGATTAAAACCGGAAGTACCGCATAGGTTTATTGTGTCAGTGACATGATTCCGACTGGAGTACACAAATAAATTGCAGAGCCGTAATATTGAAAATACGACTACATATTCAATTTTTGTCAAGTGTCAGTAAGAAAAAAACAATCAAAATGCCAGCAACTAAGGTTAATATTTCTCAAATAGTTGATCTTGTAACAGCAACGCCAGAATTAGGTGCAGCAAAGTTTAATTTTACACTGTCCGTGTTGCATGCGTTGAGACGCTTAAACATTGTAGATGGTGAAGCGAATTTAAATAATTTCTATAAAGATATTTTATCAGCTTCTGGTGATCATGATGATGGAGAAGAATCTGTCAGCGAGAGGTCCTGTTCCATGCCTACACCAAGTACTGGAAATGGAAGGAGAACACCACTCGAGATGAAAGTTGCAAACATACAAGAGCAACTAGGATACATTACATCTAACAAGCAACTTTTCGAAAAGACCAGAACTCAATACCAGGAAAAACCAATGGGAGAAATGTGGTTAAACATGCAACTCATGAGTCGAATGGAAACCAGTGAAAAGGGAATTGCTAAGGTATGGTATGGGGGAACAGGACAAAAGCCCCCCCCCCCATAATAAAATAAAATAATACAATCTTGTTACATTTTTTATATTGATGGTGATATTGAAGATATCATCTTTATTAAGATCAAAACTCCCCCTATTAGTATTAAAAAAGGAAGGGTGGGGAATTAACCCAAAATATAAATACTTTTAAAAACATATTTCCCCCACATTTTGTTTGTTGTTTAAATTGAAATTAATCAGGTATAGTTAATCAAGAATTGTTTTTATTGATATTCAATTGATAATTACCTTTACAACCTTTGAAGTTATTAAAAGTTATAAAGTGAGTTATTATCTCATCCTGTTTGATATACTATAATGATTTTTTTAAAGATAGAACAACTTTATTTTGTTTTTAGTTTCTTTGATGAGAGTTATTATAATTCTTAAACAAAAACTTCAATTGTTTATATGATATCTTCAAAAATAACTTATTGTGAAAATTTTAATAAAAAATAATGTTAACCCATAAATAGCAGTACAATAAGTCCAAAATGTGTGCAAAGATACAAATATATGATTCAAGGTAAAATACAGAGGTAGAACAATTTAATTATGTTAGAAAAATTACCATTAACTTATACTTTCTACTATTGGATGGGTTTTTTGTCAGGGGGCTTTTATCCTAGACCCATGGTATGGTTAATCCTTGATTCATTCCCACTCATTTATAGATTGATTAGGTGGAATCCTACATTGTATTTGTTGTGTAACGAGAACGCCCCTCTACCTGGTTTTGTCCAGGTACTGTGGTTTGCTCCACCAATAAAACGGACTGTCACGATATAACTGAAATATTGTTGAAAGTGGCATTAAACACACTAACCCTTAACAGTAATAAATCCTATTTTTATTCATGACTGCAAATTTTTCTTAGAAATGTTTACTACAAATTTCTTTAAGTTACTAGTAAAAACAAAGGCAGGTGATATATGTCTTCCATAAAAGACTTACCGGGGTATATCTAAATATTGACATCTAACACTTTTTTTTTACCTACTAGTATATATGTATTTGATAACTGATAAAAATTGCTCAATATTGTGGAAATTTTTTTTCCAGAATTTTCATTTTTTCATATATTTTTTTCCAGTGTATGTCAATGATAGAGGATATGACCAAACAAATGCAGGCCCTTAGTCTTAGAGATGAACACAAAAAGTCATTGATAGAGGATATGACCAAACAAATGCAGGCCCTTAAAGACGAAAAGAAAAAGTCAATGATAGAGGTTATGACCAAAGAAATGCAGGCCCTTAGAGATGAGCAGAAAAAGTCAATGATAGAGAATATGACCAAAGAAATGCAGGCCCTTAGAGATGAGCACAAAAAATCAGTAATAGAGGATATGACCAAAGAAATGCAGGCCCTTAGAGATGAGCACAAAAAATCAGTAATAGAGGATATGACCAAAGAAATGCAGGACTTTAAAGATGCTCACAAAAAGTCAATGATAGAGGTTATGACCAAAGAAATGAAGGTATATATCTAAATATTGACATCTAACACTTATTTTTTTTTGTATTTATATTTGATAACTGATAAAAATTGCTCAATAATGTGGGGAAAAAATTTCCAGAATGTTTATTTTTCATGTTTTTTCCAGTGTATGTCGATGATAGAGGAGATGACCAAAGAAATGCAGGCCCTTAGAGATGAACACCAAGAGTCAATGATAGAGGATATGACCAAAGAAATGCAGACCCTTCGAGATGAACACCAAGAGTCAATGATAGAGGATATGACCAAAGAAATGCAGGCCCTTAGAGATGAACACCAAGAGTCAATGATAGAGGATATGACCAAAGAAATGCAGGCCCTTAGAGATGAACACCAAGAGTCAATGATAGAGGATATGACTAAAGAAATACAGGCCCTTAGAGATGAACACCAAGAGTCAATGATAGAGGATATGACCAAAGAAATGCAGGCCCTTAGAGATGAACACAAAAAATCAGTAATAGAGGATATGACCAAAGAAATGCAGGCCCTTAGAGATGAACACAAAAAGCAAATGGATCAGATCAAAGGAGTAAGTACAAATGTATCAACCGATAATAAGTTTGAGATATACAAATATCTTATGGATAATGTTAAAGGTGTAAATTATGGTTCCCAAATTGTAATACAAAATGTGTTTCTTGTCAAATAGCCTTTTAATATTGATAGCCTAGCTTAATAGATGACTTTAATCATAGTCTGTTGTCATTTTCACATTTTCATATAGGATATGATGTGAGTCACTTGTTACCACACATTTCAGTTTAAACAAAAATTATGTTTCATTTTCTTTTTACCTTAAAATAAACACCATAAACTTATATAGATGATGAATTGTTTTGTTTTTAATTTTTTGTTATTTTACTAATTTTAGCCCTCTAGAAGACCAACTTCTTCACATTCAGTACCTTGGGATACAAAAATAATGTTATATAAACTTGGTGAAAGTCATGAGGCACTGACCAGACGAGTGGAGGAATTAGAAGTAAATAAAAATGTATTGTGATAAAATTGAATCTTTATTGTAGTACTAAAATGTACTATTATAAAATTTCAATTATGCTTACTGAAAAAAATACCACATAGTATACATTGGTGCTTGAACACTTTTTGTCGGAAACATTTAAGTGATTTTTAGGAGTTTACTTCAGTTTAATTTGACTTCTTAGATGTCTAGATATTTTTGTTTTTGCTTTTCTTTACAAGATGATTAAAACATAGATCCAGTATGATATACTTGATGATGTCCTTAATCTAGTTTATGCCTCTTGGAAATGAAAAAAAAAATATTGTCTTGAGTTTTATTTAATGTACAGCATTTTTTATTCACAAGATTGAACCTATTATGACAAAATGAATTCCAGAATCTTTAGAAAATGTTTATTTTGCATACATTTTTTCCCAGTGTATGTCAATGATAGATGATGGAACCAAAGAAATGCAGGCCCTTAGAGATGAACACAAAAAGCAAATGGATCAGATCAAAGGAGTAAGTACAAATGTACCAACCGATAATAAGTTTGAGATGTATAATGTTAAAGGTGTAAATTATGGTTCCCAAGTTATAATATTTCTTGTCATATAGCCTTTTGATATTGATAGCCTAGCTGAAAGGATAACTTTAATCTTGTGGAAACGTAAACCGCTGGACCATTCATTGTTTGTTGTCATTTCACTTTTTTCACATTTTCATACAGGATCATGTGAACCTCTAGTTACGACACTTTTCAGCTTCATAATTTTTTTGTATAATATTGATAATCACATCCCTGTTAAAAGAGAGTAAACTTTTGACAGACGATTAAAATCACAATGATATTTAAAGATACAATCCAATCTTCCTTTCATATACATGTATTATTCAATGATATTTCTTTTATATTTTCAGTTAAATATTGATGAACTACTAAAGAGATTAAATACAATAGAAAAAAGCATGGTAAGATTCTGTTTTAGTGTGTGATCTTATATATGTATGGAATATCTTTTTGTAGGGAAAAAATGATTACCAGATGTGAATAAGGTTAACATACTTTGTACATGCTAGCCAGTTGAAAGAAAACATTGCTTAGATTAGTTTTTATTGTTATTACAATGTATTAGCTAAACCTTGTATAGTAAAATTTAAGTACCAATTTCAAAGGTTCTAATATGATTTATAATATTGTATGAAGAAATATTAAAATCATTCTCAATGCTTGTAAAACACAATTGATCATTTCTGGGACAGAACTCTTATTTCATGGAGAAGTATTATTTTACATTCCCTATGAAAGGGAAACATACATTTTTGTTTGGTTGTTTCAGAATGAAATGAATGATACGTTCAACACACTGCCATCCCCTGATGATCTTGCACAGTCTGTGACTTGGGCAGGATTAGAAGATGCTTTACAAGGTATCAGGCAAGACTGTGAAGACCTGCAGAAACCAACGGAGAGAGTTGTGATAGAAATGTCAAGTCAGACAGATCCAGTAGTAAGTCATATTTTATATCAGTCAGGCAGATCAAGTAATAAGTCATATTTTATGTCAAGTCATACAGATCCAGTAGTAAGTCATATTTTATGTCAAGTCAGACAGATCCAGTAATAAGTCATATTTTATATCAGTCAGGCAGATCCAGTAATAAGTCATATTTTATATCAGTCAGACAGATCCAGTAGTAAGTCATATTTTATGTCAGTTGGACAGATCCAGTAGTAAGTCATATTTTATATTAATCAGGCACAACCAGTAGTACGTCATATTTATATCAGTCGGGCACAACCAGTAGTACGTCATATTTATATCAGTCGGACAGATCCAGTAGTAAGTCATATTTATACCCCCCGCAAACGTAGTTTGGGGGGTATATAGGAGTCTGTCCAGACCAACTTCCAAGTCTTTTGTCCGATTTCCACCAAACTTTGTGGAATTTAAGATCATGATGTGTGAACTTTGCAGTATAAAGGATTTGATTGTTCATTGATTTTACCCCTGTTATGCTTCTTTGGACAATTCAGTATGCACTTTGTCATCGCAAATTCTCCTACATGATTAATCAGAAGTTCATGAAACTTTGTACATTGCAAGATCCTAATATGAAAATGTGCACATTAGTAGGATATCCTGGTCCATTGAGTTTTACCCCTGTTATGCTTCTTTGGACTTGCAACTCTTATGGCAGTCTATGAAAGTTTATATGTTGTTGTAACATAAATATGCATTTTTCCTTTGATGTTTTTATGCAGTAATCAACTTAAAAATAGTGAACTTTTACAAACCATGGTCTAACATGAAGATCTTGATGTTATTCCATGATTTTGACGTCATAGATCTGTTATTCCATGATTTTGACGTCAGATCTTGATGTTATTCCATGATTTTGACGTCATCATGTAATTTCTGTTACAAAACATATATATCATGGATCTTACTCCTGAACTTATATAAACCAACTCATCCTTCGGATTTGTTGGTTTAAATAAGTTAATTCGTAAGATCCATGGTATATATAATACATGTAGCGGACAGTTAAGTTATTCCATTTATGTGTCAAAGCGGGACTCCTGCGTCCAGCAGTACCCCTAGTTTAAATATCAGTCGGGCATACTCATTTGTTTTTTTAAATATGGCATTTTGTTTTTAAGAAAAAACATATAGCTTTAAGAGAATGAAAAGCAGCTTAGTATTGTTTTGTATAGCATTTTATTGAGAGGTTAATATTTGAATTTATGTGATAACAATTATATCTGAGGAAAAATACAAACCTATTAAATGTTTATGTTCTTTTTTTTTCTTTTTATTTCATGTCTGTATGAAAGCTTTAGTTTGACATGTTTTCTTTTGCATTGAAATTTAAAGAATTTTTATTCTGTCTTTT
>MJUT01022752.1:717032-733562 GCA_002080005.1 Gigantidas platifrons
GGTATAGGTGACCTTAGATGATTTTGTCTATCCTGTTTAGGCCCCTTGGTTTACTTGTTCTCCTCCCTCAGGTATAGGTGACCTTAGATGATTTTGTCTCTCCTGTTTAGGCCCTTTGGTTTACTTGTTCTCCTCCCTCAGGTATAGGTGACCTTAGATGATTTTGTCTCTCCTGTTTAGGCCCTTTGGTTTACTTGTTCTCCTCCCTCAGGTATAGGTGATCTTAGATGATTTTGTCTATCCTGTTTAGGCCCTTTGGTTTTATTGCTCCCAAAGCTTGAAATTATATGGCTGTCCAATCTTTTGATTTTGAACATACCTGATGATAGTGATTCCAGAAACATTAGTTAAAATGGCAGGAAATTTAAGTTACTACAAAATTATACTCTGTGTTACCCCATCAAAAGTACCCAAAAAAAATGTAAATCCTGAAATGACTTGTTAAAAAATAGAGTCAAACTACGAAAAGTTTGATAAGGTAATCAGAATCTATTAATCAAAAAAGTGCATATGAAAATAGAAAATTACTACAACATGAGAGATTGGCAAGGTATGAAAGTGTCCAGAGGATGTCCTAACACTCTCCAGCAATGATTTGAATTTAAGTATTAACTCATAATGCAAATTTGTTTTTTTATAGGTTTGAGAGCTTTTCTTATGTCGGTTTAATGTGTAATGCCAAATTACCGATCAGTCGAAATCGTCCAATAGTTATTTAGAATGTCATTCATATTTTTCAGGAAGAAGCTTGGGCTGATATTGATGGAAAATTAGATGGTTTAGAATTGGATCAGGTTCTAAAGGAGTGGTTGCTGCATAGACTCAGTATACTCAATGATAGGTTAAAGAAGCAGAATCAAGCTCCTGTAGAATGGGTAGATGATGATGTAGCTGGAATCAGGAGGTAATTAAAAACTACATGTAATTTCTTTAACACAGATCTGTTTATATGACAGTATAATATGTTTTTGTGTCATTTTGAACATTAATTAATATAAATGTACAAGTGAAATTATTGCTACCATATTATAATAGAAAATTTCCTAGAAAAAAAAAGATTTTCTGTCAAAAAACAGACAACTTTAAAACAAGAAAACTTATTCTAAGCCAGAGACAGACACAGATATAGTAGAGATAGGCTAATAAATGTACAAGTAAGGAGTATATAAATCTGTGTCAAGACATTGTAGATTTATTTCAAGTGATCTATTGGGATAAATATATTTTGTGATAAATGATAATGTCAACATTCCAAAAACCATACAATTTTTTAAATATTTTTTTTTATTAACAGGCAGCTTATTCAGAAATATAATTGTATTTCAAGTAACAGACCAATTGATATTATGCCCACAGGGTAAGTATATAATAGTTTGATTTGTCATATCTTGTGGTAGGTCAAAAGAGCTCTATGATAGACCAGTTGATATTGTACCCACAGGGTAAGTATATAATAGTTTGATATGTCATATCTTGTGGTAGGTTAAAAGAGCTCTATGATAGACCAGTTGATGTTGAACCTATGAGTAGATTGTTATCATGTGACTTGTCAGATGACATGTGATAGGTTTAATGAGTCATGTGATAGTTATGACAAGTTGATATTGAACCTACAGCATCAATTGTTATCATGCCACGTATCAGATAGCTTATAAAGTACTATGAGTTTTGCAACTTGGTGATATTTTTATGTAGTTTGGATTAAAATCAACACTGATATATTTATAGTTATACAGCTAATAACATATGGAGACAAAAAATGTTAAAATCGGTCTCAGACAAAATTGAATTCATTAAATCATAATTACACTTGTATGATCTATGAGCAAAATATTTGATTAGCAGATGAACTATTTTTGCCTTAATTGTCAATTAATATATGCCTGGTTTATGTGAGGTCTACAAGATGACTGAGCCATGGCTGTTTTTTTAATTTCCTACACAATATCTATACATACAAGCTCTAATAGATTTCATCTGTTTATTTTTAGACCGCTACCATCATCTATGCCATTTGTGCCAAGTAATCAAGCATTACATCCAACCAGATCACAAAGGCTTCACTCAACTTCCGAAAAGGACCAGACACGACAACATGCAAACAGGTATGAAGATGTCACACAAATATTTACACTGTACACTGTAGTGGCTAATGCTAAGTTATAATTCATATATTGTACTCAAAGGTTAAAAGTTAACTTAATCAAATAAAATTAATAAGATACTAATAGTTATGTGTTTTGCTGCTTGATTCATGACAAACATGTCTTAGCATTTTTTATCCCCTCGCCAACGAAGTTGTGATGGGATATAGTAACGCTACCGCCCGTCCTTCCGTAACATCCTTGTGAACACTCTAGAATCAACATCCTTCAATGGATTTTAACCAAACTTGGTACACACTTAGTCCTTAAGAGAATCTGGAACCCTATTGATTTTCAAGGTCAAAGGTCAAGGTCACCGGGTCTAATTTTTACTGCATTACATCCTTGTGAACACTAGAATCAAAATCCTTTAATGGATTTTGACCAAACTTGGTACATACTTAGTCCTTAGGAGAGTCTGGAACCCTATTGATTTTCAAGGTCATAGGTCAAGGTCACAGGGTTTAATTTTTACCCTGTAACATCTTTGTGAATACTCTAGAATCAACATCCTTCAATGGATTTTGACCACACTTGGTACATACTTAGTTCTTAAGAGAATCTGAAACCCTATTGATTTTCAAGGTCATAGATCAAAGGTCAAGGTCACCGGGCTAGATTTTTACTGCATAACATCCTTGTGAACACTCTGGAATCAACATCCTTCAATGGATTTTGACCAAACTTGGTACATACTTAGTCCTTAAGAGAATCTGAAACCCTATTGATTGTCAAAGTCACAGGGTCAAATTTGTAGGCGAGGGGATACGCCACGCTTTGCGTTGCTATAATACTTTATTTACTTATTTTATTTGTACAAGCTATTTTGCATTTCTTGTTGTTTTTCTCCTTTAACAGAATGTATGCTGGTATTGACAGACCTCGGGTATTTATTACATGTATTCATTACTACTAATACTCTCCTACTTGTAGCACATGCCTGTAACAAGTCAGAATAACCTCCCTTTTTGCACAGCACATTCCTCCTCAATTTGTGATACTTTCAGATTGTATTGGAGAATGAAAACACTGCATGATATCACTGTGCACTTCTCAGATCACTGTGTGGAAGTCTCATTTATCATCTTATTTCTTTGTTTCATTCATTTCATAACATATATTGCATTTACAGTATGACACTACTTTTGTTTGCATTTTAGGTAAAAACCTTCCATCTTAATTGTATGTTTTTAATTGATTGATTTATCAAAACTGGTGAAAAATCAAAAATCATAGTTAGACATAATCTCAAGACATTTATATTCCTATTATTGTGATCGTTTTGTTAAATAATTTTATTTAAAAAAAAAAATGGACCTATGGGTTATTAATTGATTTATCTGTATCTCTTTATTTAATAAGAATTTTGTAAGGTAAGACTTTCTGATGATTTTTTAAATGTAAAAATAATGGAAAAATGGGGATTAACCTGATTAAAAAATAATAATTAAAACAACTTAATCAATTATATATATTTTAATTATTAACAACTGAAAGGGTAAAGCAAGTTTTAGGACAACAGGATTGATTAGTAATAACTAAACATTTAAACACTTACAGCAGTGAGGTATGATGTATGATTTACAGATATGTCATGGTCATTGTTTTCCCTCCCTGCCAGTTGAAATTAATTAAAATGTTAAATTAATTTGACTGTATTGAAAGTCTTCCTTGAGTTGCAGACTCATTAAGTTCGTTCATATTGACATATTTGTTCATTCAATTTAAATTAAAGGATATTAAATTATAAATTATTGACTAATAAACAAAATTAAAGAGTTTAAGTGAAGTGCAATTTTTTTCTCATTGAAAAAACTAGGTATATTGGCCCCAGGGTCGATTTTTCAGGGGGTCAAAATACCATATGACACCAGTTTTCCATAGAATATTAACATACCAATATGGAACATTTTAACTGATACTCTTGAGTCTTCATGTCTCGTTGATATTAATTGCACACCGAAAATTGCTGTTGATTTTAAATTGTGGTTGCCTTTTATCTTATTTGAAAAAATGTTTCAATGGAAGGCATTATTTTTTTAGACATTTCTGACAAATATTTGTAAGTAAATGTTGGTTTGGGTATTTTGGATAAAATTTAAGGATCACGGTGGGTTGACCAATGGCATCTGTATTATTACACATTCATTTTCTCAATACAAAGTAGTTTATACATGTAATATGGCGCTCTCGGTCTTAGCTTTTATGATGGTTTCTTGTATAATTATCACCTGACTTCAAAATTCTAAAGGTTAAAAATATATCAATATCATTTGATCTATTATATTATTTTCAATATATTAAAAAAAAAAAAAAATTAGCTAGTGTATTTAAGTTGTCAAAACAAGGCAATTCTTTTAAATGTATATAAAGGATCAAAAATAAGAAAACATTCCATTTAAATTAAAGTTGATTTATGCCTTTGTGATAGTTTCCATCAGTCATTCATTAGATTATTAAAACTGATTTCTCATTAATATCATTTGGATACAATTTTGCTGGAGGGTAATATTTATCATTGCATGCTTTTTCTACTAACATAGTACTTGATTTTCGGTGGCATTATGTTCTGTGATACCACCATTTCTTTCAGAGAATTTCATGTCTTTCATTTTACTTCTGTTCTTATTCTTTACTTTTCTTTTTTCCTTTCCCAGTGATACTAATACATGTACCAGTAATGATAGAAGTCCAAGCAAAATGTGTAAATCTGACCTGAAAGCTTTTCAGGTTCATTTTGGAAATGATGATGCCTTTGTGGAAGGCTTTCAGAAAAATGCCAGTATTGAGTAAGTTTGGAAAGATGACTTGACGATCTGAAATACAGAAATATAAACTGGTTACTAAACTGCTGAATTACAAAAAAAAATCTTTTCCGGTTTGAAGACATTTTGTGACTTCAAGATTCTACCTCAAATATCTCAATAAACAATCTAATTTATATACATGTACTACACAAGAAATGAAGTGATTTTTATTAAATTTCACTGACCTTGTTGAAAGGATAAAATTTGGATTATCCATCAAAACTTGTTTAATAGTAAACATATTGTTTAATTTTAACCCCTTTATTTGAGTTTTATTTACTTTATCTATCAATTTTGTTTAAATGAAGTTCTCATTTTTTTTCAAGTGGAAATATATTTGTAGTTGTATGTAAAATGCTGTTACTCCTCTATTTATGTATTCTGATCTTGAAATTGCAAGCAAGCTGATTTTGAAATTTAAAATTAGTTATCATCAGTGCTTCAGTGTGGACACATAGTAACAATATCATGATAAAAATACTTTTTAACCATAGAATAAGAAGCACAAAATACATTAAGCCATACCTTTAACAAATAAGAGTTGATTGTCATTATAATGATCTGATTACTAAACTTTAGTATGTAATAAACATTTTTATTCTATATTAGTAAATTCTTTAGTATAGATTTCTATCAAAATCATTCTTTAAAATAAAAAGACGTAATTCACTGCCTCATATTTAATATTCACCGCGGTAAATCTCATGTGTTACTATTTTTGAAACATGGAATTTCTTTTAGGAACATTCTATTTTAATCAACCAATGTAAAAAGTAGTTCATTGCCGCATCCGTCAATACAAAAACAAAATGGGGTCTATAGATGCAGATGTACCACCGGTGCCCAAAACAAAAATTTGCCACTTTGTTGGACGGAACATTCAAAAATATATTAAATGATAAAGATTCAGATAATAGCATGGTGATGTAAACAATAGTGTAGCACTACCTCAGGACAGTGTACTTGTAACTTTTTATTTCAGAATACCACTATTTCCTCAACATAGAGAATAAAACAATTACTGTCTTTTGATTCTGTAAATGTGTGGATTTATTGACTTGAAAAAAAAAATTATTCACTGAATCCACACATTTATATCATCAAAAGACAGTAATTGTATAATATCATCTGGGTATGACTGATTACCAAACTTAGCATTTAATAAAAATTTATATCTTTGTGTTATTATTGCAAGTTTCATTTTCCTGACATTGTATTGTCTGTCTTTTTTTCTATTTCCATAGCATTCTCATCAGAAATAATTATGCTGTGTTTTCTGATGTGCTGTCATCTTAACATTTCATTTTAACATTATCTATTTTTTTCTTCATTTCAGTAAATTAGTTTTTTCATATTTTAACGATTATATATATTTTTTTATTACTTGAACAATATAACAAATAAATTTCATAATTTTCATATTTATTATAATTTTTTCTGTCTAAATTATTTTTGTTGTGAATCCTTCATTATATTGAAATGACAACCTATCTTTTGTAGTTATGCACATGCTGAGATAGCAAATAATGTTGCAAAAAACAGATATCATTATGATGGACAACCCACCACAACAAACCCTCACAAACTTTTGACAAAGCGGCCAAATCTAAGGTAAGAAATCACTTGAAAGGTCATTTCCAAGGTCAGATGTGTATAGTATGACAAAGCTGTTACATCTAAGGTAAGAAATCACTTGAAAGGTCATTTCAAAGGTCAGATGTTTATAGTATGACAAAGCTGTCACTTGAAAGACCATTTTCAAAGGTCATATATTTATTTTATGACAAAGCTGTTACATCTAAGGTAAGAAATCACTTGAAAGGTCATTTAAAAGGTCAGATGTTTATAGTAAGAAATCATTTGAAAGGTGATATCTAAGGTAAGATATCACTTGAAAGGCCACTTTCAAAGGTCATATATTTATATCATGACAAAGCTGTCACAACTAAGGTAAGAAATCAATTGAAGATAATTTAAAAAGTCAGATGTTTATACATTTGTAGTATGACAAAGCTGTCACATCTAAGGTAAGAAATCACTTGAAAGGTCGTATAAAAAGTCAGATGTTTATAGTATGACAAAACTGTCACATCTAAGGTAAGAAAACACTTGACAGACATATTCGATGTGAGATTCATGCATCTTACATACCGGTAATATTATTTCCTTTTTTTTTTGTGTGTGTCACAATGCACAAAACATTGCACCACAATGTGGAAGTGTTGCAAGATCAAATCATTTCCTGTGAGTCTTTCATAAACATGGACATTTTGATCACTACAAACTTTAAACTATTATATATATACTTTCAAGTTGCTTGTGTACCATTTTATATCTAAGATTTAAAACCATACAATAATTTAGAATATCATACATTTGTATTTATTTTTGATTAAACCACATAGTGTAGAAGTCAAATATTTTTGTGAATGGCAGCCATTGTCAAGTTTAGCATAAATGTCGGATATTTTACCGAATAATGTGAGAAAATTTTAATTGTTTCAGTTTGTATTTTCTAACCTCAATTTAATTTACCATGACATTTTTATTTCAGTAGTACCATTATCAAAGAGGATGAGGAGACAAAGATATATCCTCTATACAAGTAAGTAATGTATTTATGATGACAATTTCATGACTGCTAATATTAAAAACATTCAATTACTGATGTGACTGATCAGTCACAATATTGGTGTGTTGTTGAATACATTTTTATTGGGTATTTTTGAAGAAGAAAAAAGAAGTATTTAAAGTCTTTTTTTTTGCATTCATATTCTCCACTGATAAGAAATTTTGGAACGAAAATTATTTACATATCTTGTTTTAAGTTGTAAGTGACATGCCTTGTCCTTGATTATTTTATGAAACTCTTGAAATAATGTACTCATGTTATACGCTTATATCATACTTGTCAATCACAATGATCAACACTTCCACCTTATATCATACTGGTCAATCACAATGATCAACACTTCCACCTTATATCAACAAAACAAACAACCACTTCTATTTCAAATCTCTGCACATAGAAAAGACCACATCGTATTTGATATTGAAATCCAGATCCTGGTCTGGGACAGACACAAAAATGTGGTGGGTAATGTTTTTAAGATTTGATTATAATTTAGATGCCATGGTTAATTAAGAAATAAATCCTGGAAGCCAGAATGTGTTGGGAGTTTTAACATGGATTGGTGGATATTAGTATTTTATCCCGAGCCAGAAGCGAGGGATAAAATTTACTAATATCCGGCAATCCATGTTAAAACTCAAAACGCATTCTGGCTTCCATGATTTATTTTGATTCTGATATGTCTAAGAGTACAAATACAGTAGTATGCTTGATTGGAAGACGGTAATTTATATTTACGCTTGCTGAAAATGTCGCACACAATTTATGTAACTCGAATAATACTGCGCCCTCTATCGGCATTTTTCGGGTTACAAAATTATGCTGCCAATGGAAAAGTCGGTCACATTCACCGGCGCATGTGCTAATGAAATTATACTGAATGGATAACTCGCTCGTTTGTTAACAAAGCGAAAGAAGTGAGGTCATGTTAGAATGTAAGATATATTTTGTTACAGGGAAGACGTAGATGTACAAGGTGCTGATGGAAACATCTATAAAGGAAGACTGGATTGTCCAGCGATAAAACTGCCATTAATTAGACAGGCCACTCAGGTAAGAAACTGATTGAAAATATGTTAATGTGAAGTTCTGAGGCAAAACTACCATCAATGACCCAGGTAACTCAGGTAAGAAACTGATTGAAAATATGTTAATAGGAAGTCCTGAGGTAAAACTGCCATCAATGACCCAGGTAACTCAGGTAAGAAACTGATTGAAAATATGTTAATGGGAAGTTCTGAGGTAAAACTACCATCAATGACCCAGGTAACTCAGGTAAGAAACTGATTGAAAATATGTTAATGGGAAGTCCTGAGGTAAAACTGCCATCAATGACACAGGTGAGAATCTGAACATATTTTGTTAAAAACCTGAACCAGTTATTTATCCAGATGAAACCCCATTTTAAGAGGTGTTCTTGTGAAGTTTGGAGAGGCAATATAACCAAGTGACCAAGGTACTGGTAGGAATTTTTATTGATGGTCAAAACAGGGTGAGAAAATTCCCTAGAATTGTATGATTTGTAGCAAATCTATTACAGAATTTAACAGATTACTTACATAGTCTTTTTTTACTTTCTAGAATCCAAGTTCGATGCAGAGAAGTCCACAGTCAATGAGACATAAAGTAATGCCAGAAGTAAGAAAAAGTTCAGCCAAACTACCCCATCTTCCAAGACCACCACCCAAAAATGGTTCACGCCCCCAATCTGCACACTTACCTACGTTACACGCAACGCACGGAATATTTTAGAAAAATATCACTGAATTGTTATTAGATGCCTGCTACAAATATTATTTTCTTATTGTTAGCTCACCTTGCCAAAGGCAACGTGAGCTTTTGCCATCACTTGGTGTCCGTTGTCCATAAACTTTTCACATTTTTAGCTCACCTTGCCAAAGGCAATGTGAGCTTTTGCCATCACTTGGTGTCCGTTGTCTGTCGTCCGTTAACTTTTCATATTTTAATCTTCTCCTCTGAAACCCCTCAGCCATATGAACTGGAACTTGGTAGGAAGCATCTATGGAAGGTCCTCTATAAATATTGCTCATTTTGTCCCAATCCATTCACAAACATGGCCACCACAGGCAATTCTTGTTTCTGATTAGCCTATTTTTAAAAATCTTCTCCTCTGAAACCCGCTTAGCCAAATGAACCAAAACTTGGTAGGAAGCATCTATGGAAGATCCTCTATAAAGATTGCTAATTTGATCCCAATCATTAACAAACATGGCCACCACAGGCAATTCATGTTCATGATTGTATGCTTTCTAAAAAAAAGCTTTTTTTTGTGTGGAAAGGGAGATAACTCTAATTTAAATATAGATACTATGAATTGAATTACAGATAAATATGCCTCTAAAACCCCTCAGCCAACTGAAATGAAACTTGGTAGGAAGCATCTATGGAAGGCCCTCTATAAAGATTGCTCATTTCATCCCGATCCGTTAACAAACATGGCCACCACAGGCGATTCTTGTTTCTGATTTTTTAGATTCTTCTGCTTTGAAACCATTTGGCAAAATGAACCGAAACTTGGTAGGAAGCATCTATGGAAGGTCCTCTGTTGCAATTGCTCATTTCATCTCGATCCGTTAACAAACATGGCCATCACAGACAGTTCTTGTTTCTGATTGGTTGATTTCTAAAAAAAAATTCTTCTCTTAATTTAATTCTTTATTTATTTCAAGAGGATTACATACAGCCAGAGGCTACTAGTGCTCTCCTCATCTCTGAAACCACTTGGCTAAATGAATCGAAACTTGGTAGGATGTATCTATGGGCAGTCCTCTATAAAGATTGCTCATTTCGTCCAGATCCATTAACAAACATGGCCGCCACAGGCAATTCTTGTTTCTGATTGGTCGATTTCTAAGCATCTTCTACTCTGAAACAGCTTTGCCAAATGGACCGAAACGTGGTAGGAATCATCTATGGCAATTGCTCATTCGTTTTGATCCGTTAGCAAACATGGCCGTCATAGGCAATTATTGTTTCTTATTGGTCGATTTCTAAAACAGCTTTTCCTCTGAAACCGCTTGGCCAAATGATATGAAACTTGGTAGGAAGCATCTATGGAAGGTCTTCTATAGAGATTGCTCATTACGTTTTGATCCGTTAACAAACATGGCTGCCACAGGCAATTCTTGTTTTAGATTGGTCGATTTCTAAAAATCTTCTTCTCTGAAACTGCTTTGCCAAATTGAACCGAAATTTGGTGGGAAGCACTATGGAAGGTTCTGTATTAAGTTTCCTCAAAGCAGAATGAAAAGTGAGCGACACAGGCTCAGCCCACTGAGCCTTTAGTAATCTTTTCCTCTGAAACTCCTTAGACAAATGAACCGAAAATTGGAAGGAAACATCTATGGAAGGTCTTCTATAAAGATTGCACATTCTGTCCCGATCAGTTTACAAACATGGCTGCCACAGGCAATTCTTATTTTTGATTGGCCAATTTCTAAAAAATCTCTGAAATCACAAGGCCAAATAAACCGAAACTTGGTAGGAAGCATCTATTGTAGGTCCTCTATAAAGATTGCACATATTGTCCCAATCCGTTAACAAACATGGCCGCCACATGCAATTCTTTTTTCTAATTGGTCGATTTCTAAAAAATCTTCTCTAAAATCGCTTGGCCAAATTAATTGAAAATTGGTAGGAAACATTTATGGAAGGTTCTCTATAAAGATAGAACAGTTTGTTCCGATCTATTAACAAATATGGCCACCACAGGCAATTCTTGTTTCTAATCAGTCGATTTCTAAAAAAAATCTTCTCCTCTGAAACCACTTGGCCAAATGAACCAAAACTTGGTAGGAAGCATGTATGGAAAGTCCTCTATTACGATTGCTCATTTCGTCTTTATACATTAACAAACTTGACAGCCACTGTCAATTCTTGTTTGTGATTGGCCAATTTCTAAAAATCTTCTCTGAAACTGCTTAGCCAAATGAACCGAAACTGGGTAGGAAGCATGTATGGAAAGTCCTCTATTACAAATGCTCATTTCGTCTGGATCCGTTAAAAAACATAACAGCCACTGTCAATTCTTGTTTCTGATTGGCCAATTTCTAAAAATCTTCTCCACTCAAACCGCTTGGGAAATGAACTGAAACTTGGCAGGAAGCATCGATGGATGTTCTTTGTAAAGATTGCTCGTTTCGTTCCGATTTATGAACAAAAATGGGCACCACATGCAATTCTTGCTTCTGATTGGCCAATTTCTAAAAATCTTCTTTTCTGAAACTGCTTAGCCAAGTGAACCGAAACATGGTAGGAAGCATCTATGGGAGGTCCTCTATTAAGGTTGCTCATTTCGTCACAATCTGTTAACAAACATGGCCATCACAGAAAATTCTTGTTTCTGATCGGCCAATTTCTAAAAATCTTCTCTCAAATCGCTTGGCCAAATGAACCGAAACTTGGTAGGATGCATCTATGGAAGGTCCTCTAAAAAAGTGCTCATTTTGTCTCGATTCGTTAACAAACATGGCCACCACAGGCAATTCTTATTTCTGATTGGCCAATTTTTAAAAATCTTCTCCTTTGAAAAAACTTGGCCAAATGAACCGAAACTTGGTAGGAATGTTTCTGATTGGCCAATTTCTAAAAATCTTCTCCTCTGAAACCGCTTGGACAAATGAAACAAAACTTGGTTGGAAACATATATGGAAGGTCCTCTATCAATATTGGTCTTTTCGTCTCGATTCGTGAAAAAACATGGCCGCCACAAGCAATTCTTGTTTCTGATTGGCCGATTTCTAAAATTCTTCTCTTCTGAAACCACTTGGCCAAAAGAACCGAAACTTGGTAGGAAGCATCTATGGAAGGTCCTCTATAAAGATTGCTCATTACCTCATGATCCATAAACAAACATGGCCACCACAGGCAATTCTTGTTTCTGATTGGTTGATTTCTAAAAATTCTTCTCCACTGAAATCGAGTAGCCAAATGAACCGAAATTTGGTAGGAAGGTTCTGTATAAAGTTTCCTCAAAACAGAATGAAAGGTGTGCAATACAGGCTCAGCCCACTGAGCCTCTAGTTTTTGTTAATTTATTCAGTATTTAAATTAGTGCAATATATACAATTTGTTACTTTCAAAATAAAAACTTTAAATTAATTTGAATGAGTTTTAGTCTTTATTGTATAATAAAGCCTGTGATACATGAGAAAAGTTGAAGATACCACAGAGAAAATTAGAAGCCGTAAATCAAGGAAGAACAGACAATACAATGGCCAAGAGATCAAAAATCTACAAAACACTACACAGAAAACTAAGGATTAAGCAACACACATCCCACCAAAGACCAATGGACTTGGGTGCTGTGGATGGATAAGTAGTTCCTGCTCCTCTAGTGGCAACTGTCGTGAGTGATTGTTGTTTAATGCCAAATGAGCAATTATTCAGCTAGATCATGGTGAGAAGTTACATGCATGAGATGAAAAATTTCACTTTGTACAAGGCAAACATGTTTAGTTAGATCTTGATAGTGCCAGCTCACTGAAACAGTCCTTGAGTAGACATGTCCCTTCACTTGGACACATGAACCTGATTTTGAGAAAGCCAGTCTTTGCTCTTACTCTTAAATACTGCATGCTTAACAGAAATGCAGCAACCACAAATTTTATAGTCTTTGGTTTGACCTGAGAAGGGCTTGACTCCAGGAACTACCACGCTTATGGTGAGCATGCTAGCCGTTACACCACCGATGTATCTCAAAAATAACAAGTAAAACATCAAAGGCATAGTCGCACCATTTTTAGTGGTTTCTGAGAGAAATGGTGAAACATAAAAAATATGACGGAGGCAGATGACAGCAACAGTCTAATTTGAACTGTGACTTATTTGATATTGAACAATATACTAAAGAAAAAAATACATACAAATGGTTCAACCCAGCCACAAATTTGTAGTTGTCCCAAGGCACGAGCTGGATTTCCAACTCCATATGTTGCCTTTTTTTACTGTTCACTTGTTTGAGGTGATTGTTCACTTTTTTATATTTGTAGAATTGTTGACCATCTTTGTTTCAATTTCTTTTCAACCAATTAATCAAATTAAGACAAATACTTCAATACATCGTCCTTGGACTTGTGGTCATACGGTTGCTGTTTTAACTTGAGTGGATCATCTGGTTTAAGTCTTTATGGTCATTTCTACATGTACATGTATGTTCAACAACATTTATTGGTGCCAGCCCTATCTACATTTGATTAAGTCTAAGTTCATGCTCATATTTTATTATCCCCTCGCCAACGAAGTTGCGAAGGGATATAGTAACCCTTCCTTCCGTCCGTCTGTTCTTCCGTAACATCCTTGTGAACACTCTAGAATCAACATCCTTCAATGGATTTTGACCAAACTTAGTACATACTTAGTCCTTAAGAGAATCTGGAGCCCTATAGATTTTCAGGGTCAAATGTCAAGGTCACCAGGTCAAATTTTGTAGGCTTTGCGTTGGCCTTGTTCTATCTCGTTCCATATCCAAACGCTTACTCTCTTAACTCTATATTCACAATACTTTTACTAGCTGTCGTCCATGTTGCATCCCTTGGCTCCTGTGGGAGCTCCATTACCTCGGTACTCTCATCCTCATCTTCACGAGCTTCTTCGATCAGTGTACGTAAATATATATTTTTCTAGTTACATTTCTTTATGGTTCTTGTTTGGCATTGGGGTCATCCACATACTTATGATCTATCAATGTCCATACTAACTTAATCCAACCATCTATTAAAGTTAACAAAAAGTCTAGATCCCTTTTGGATCTCACCGCTGCCACCATAATTGTTAGACGTTTTTTTTTACTCAAATTGTGGACGTTAGTAAAAACTGAAGTTGGGTGCAACTTGTATTCTTAAAACTAAAAATTAAGGATTACTGAGCCACCATTTTACAACAAAAATATCTTAATGTTTACTATGGACACTCAAAATTAAAACTAATGGAAAATTAATAGTAAACCTGATCAATAATACATATCAAAGATAACACATTTTCTAGTCTCTGTCTTTCACCGATTCTCTTTGTTCAAACATCTAACATTCTAATAAAATGCCACCTGGCATGGTCACTGTATTAAAAAACCACAGATGTCAATGTCGGCTTGAATATTGTGTATATCGATTGAAATAAAGTTATGTTTCTGTATTTCTTGTATTATAGATACATTGTTTAATATTGAGAAGCTGTCGTGGTAGTGATCGTAGTTGTATTTACAACTACCTATGCAATCAATGCCTATCGTCACTGAGTTTGAATCCCGCACATGACGATTGACGAGGTGTACTCGATACAACGTCAGTGACTTGCAACAGGTCAATGGATTTCTCCGTGTACTCCGGTTTCCTCCACCAATAAAACTTGCCACAATATAATTGAAATGTTATTGAAAGTGGCGTTAAACACCATAACTATAATCCCATATATTGATGAAAATCAAAATTTCAGCATTATCTTTGTAAATTTTTTTAACATTGTCAAAAAATATTTCGTAAATGGTATACATTTTGTGGAGAAAGCAGAATGTTCGATTGTTTAACTTCTGCAAAACTTAGGCCGTCCTAAATTAATTCTACGTTTAACATCAAGGTAGGGTACCAAAACCTAGGAGGACAACCTAAGAATACTTTCAGTATTTTTTTAGTGCTCACTTGATAGCCTGAAGATGTGCAAAGCACAGTGTAGCATCAATAAAGATGATTTAGAACTGTAATTAATAGTTTTATTAATTAAACATGGGAAATTAACAGTCCATGGGTATAAAATGTCAGGTTTTTCTAATAACTTCATGAGATTTCAGTGTAAAATAACATTTCACGCAATGTGTGTTTGTTTTTTATTTTTGGCAAATTTTCAAAACCTACGCGCGCGGGTGATGTTAAACGTAGAATTTTTTTTAGGATGGCCTAACTTAAGTTGTGTTTCTTAGAATCTTTTAAAATTTTATCAGTTGTTTACTGGTGAAGAGAGGAGGATCTCTTTCATTTTTGACGATTTTCACTTTTGCCGTTCCAGAGTTATTGGACTTGATATGACGGAAAATAGGATTTTTACCCTATGTCGTATGATAACTTGAGTAGTGTTTCTCAGAATATTTTGAAATTTTAGCAGTAAATTACTCATGAAGAGAGAATGGTCTCTCATTTTTGATGATATTCACTTTTATTGTTCCAGAGTTGGGGGCCTTGCATTTTACACAATGTCATAGGAAAAGTTTAGTAATGTATGATAGAATCTGGTGACACTTTACTAATAATCATTGGCTGGGTAATAGAGGAGGGTCCCTTTCATTTTTGGTCGGTACAATCAGTAATGTTTTGGTTATGGAAATAGGTTGGACAGATGTGGGGAGTGGGGGTATATCTTAGTGAGCTGTGCTCACAGTAATACTAGTTAACTTTTAAGTTAGGAATATATAGTTCATATTAAATTCTCATTATTGCAATACAGCCTGTTATCACAGAAGTTTCATTATGTTCATATCACAATATATTTTGTATATTCCATTCCATGATTTGTTGTCATACAGAGTAACACTGATAGAAAATGAAGGGATATGTTATTAGAAGTTATGGACAGTTCATTGTTATATAGATGGTACCACAGGCGTTTGACCGATGGACCTTAATTTCGCCGTGTTTGCCACGAGGGTACGTATTTTCAGGGCTAGTAACGATGTAGGGGCTCTATTTAATTGTGGGTCCTGGTTCCACAAGAATACTAGAAAATACACAAGGTAAGAAACAAAATCACTGAAAATGGCGGCGTACTGCTAAATTTCTTATTATTGTCGATTTCCCTGATTTCTGAAAAATAAACGGATGGAATGCACTAACCTTGTGGACCCCCATCAGCTGTTGTGCCACTGGTTTACTCTCATATTCGTACTAATTTGCATATATACCCCCGACTATATGTTCCCAAGACAGATTGTCAACGAACA
>MJUT01022760.1:0-18652 GCA_002080005.1 Gigantidas platifrons
ACATTGATATTGACAATAGAAATGTTACGATGTGCATGTCGAATTGAATCGGGACCAGGGTTTGGATGTATATCGTTACACTGTTCTAGTAGTGGTGAAATAGTAAACATAATGAAGACAATATTAGAATAAATGTTATACGCAATTATCTGTTTGGAACAATAACTTAAGATAAAGAAGTTGTTATCCATAATCTACATGAAACATAATATAGAAGGAAAAGCAAGGTCCCAAACAGAATTGGTATAAATCTGCATGAAAATAAAATGGTATTAAAATACTAAAAATGGCAGCATAAATCATCTGCTCCAGTGAAAAGGCATGTGTACGAGATGTAAAAAAAACAAAAGCAAAAAAAAATAAAGTAAACATAACTTATATACATGCACATAAAATATTTTATCATGATAAATAGTAGGGCGAAATACCATGATAGCAACAGGTAGATCAAATTCATTCAGATGTCATAGTNTCATACGGATATGTCTTGCTTAAATTCTGAAGTTAATTATATTAAACAAGTAGGTACTTATATACACCAATTTCAGAGTTGAACAAAAATGTTTATTAATATATGATATATATGAACTCTGACAATTAATTTCAAAATTTTTGGTCCATTATTAAAAAAAGTTACCCATTAGGTCTCTATGTTAGTTATATTTTCTAAAGTGTAAAAATATGGATGGAGTGAGAACAAATAGTGTAATAGTCAAGTCATGAAAACGATATAATAGACATGTGCTTTCAATGAATATTTCATTGTACCATTTGACATATTACACTTAATTATCAAAAGGCTACTCATTAACTGCCCATAGATGATAGTCAATCTAGAATACCAGGTTGGATTCGGAAATGTCCATAGATTCGGAAAGAGAGGTCGTAATGGAGCCCGACATATAGTAGCGAGGTTTATATACCGACGTGAATTCGAAGATGTTCTTAGAAATGCCTTTAAGCTACGTGGTAAAGCTGTCAGTATTCATGAACAGTTTCCAGCGGAAATTGAGAATCGACGAAAACAGCTCTACCCAGTTATGAAACAGGCAAAAAGGGATGGCAGAATGGCTACCATGACCAGAGACAAGCTATTTATTGATGGCGAGCGGTACATGCCAACAAACGAAATGGTAACTCACTCTCCACAAAGTCAATACCGAGCAGGAAAACATAGTGTTGAGAACAGGGACAATACTGGCTATCGAGATGCAATAATGACTCCACCAAACAACAATCAAAACAGTGGGAAAAGACCATACAAACGTCAGCATGCAGGGTCAAGCCGTGGGAACTCTTTCTGCATAGGAATGCCGAGGAGAACATGCAAGTGCTAGAAGTCTGAACGACACAAATTGTAACACTTGTGATATTTCTGATAATGGCATTAATATTGATAATAAAAATGTTAATTGTAAAAATGTTTATAATGTATTAAATATTATAGGTCTTAACTGTTGTGGGATTAAGAAAAGGTTGAACTATCTAGAATTTGAACAAATGATAAGGAAATATGACATAATATGTTTAGTTGAAACAAAAACTGACGACATTGACATAGTTAAACTAGAAGGGTATGAAATTCATATGAAAAATAGAAAGATTATAGCTAAAAATAGATCTGGTGGCATTATACTCGGTTATAGACAAGAAATTGCAAGTAAAGTAAAACCATTACATACAAATTCTAAATATGTTTTTTGGTTTAGTTTCTTCAGACTTAGTAAATCTAGATCAAGATATTATTTTTGGTATTGTCTATATACCCCCTGAAAATACTGTCTATTCTTCACAAGATGCGTTTAGAGAAATAGAAAATGAATATAATAATTTTTCAATAAATTACAAGTATATATACGACAATGATTTCTTCTTTTCTTCAGAAAATCACGGATATGATGCAGCGAGATCTATAGAAAATAATGTACTGACGCTTGACGAACTGCATATTCCGCGCAGAAGTAGTAGCTCTGACCCTATGAAAAACGGGTATGGCAAAAAACTTTTAGATTTTTGTAAGGGAAATAATTTATTTATTGTAAATGGACGAATATGGGATGACAGAAATAAAGGTAAATTAATATATAAAAATGCTAGCATAGTGGATTATTGTATTAGCTCTGTATATTTGTTAAAATATTTTTTTAATTTTACTGTTCTTGACTTTAGTCATTTTTATTCAGATGTTCATTGTCCACTTGAGATATCGATGTCATGCTCAGCTTTTGATAATGCTTTTGAAAATAATGAAAATATTAATATTTACACACATTCCGAAAAAATACATAAATGGGACCAGGAAAAATGTTCAGAATTTCAGAACCAAATCGATCTCAGAAAAATTGATGAATTGAAAAAATTATTATATGAAATTACAAGTATGAATTTAGATATTACTGAAGCTAATTCGTCTGTCGACAAATCGAAAATTAATTCCTTTCTTGATGATTTATGTAATATATTCTTAAACTCTGCGAAATCCACATTTGGAACTTCTGAATATTCTAACCTGAAACACAAAGGAAAAAAGAAATTGGGGAAATTAAAGAAAGATTGGTTTAACGACGACTGTGACAGAAGAGAGAGGAAACTTTAGAAAACCTAAGAGAAAATTCCAAAAAAGTAGAACTAATAACAATTTCGACGATTTCAAATTAGCAGAAAAAAGATATAAAAAAGTTATGGATGAAGCTATTCTTGCCCACAGAAGAAAGTTATCAAGGGAAATAAATAATCTGAAATCGAGTAATTCACAGGAATTCTGGAAACTATTGAAAAAGGGTAAAACTAGAGAACAACCAAACATTCCAATTGATAAACTATTTGAATTTTTCAAAACATTAAACGAAAAACCAGATGCAGACCCCATAAATATTCCTTTATTATACCCTGGTGACGTAAATGAACTAAATAAAAACATAAACATGAAAATTTAAAAAGAAGAAATACTTAAATGTATTAAAAAACTAAAAAAACAACAAAGCCTGTGGGGAAGATTTAGTAATAAATGAATATATCAAATCAACAACAAATATATTTATAGAAATTTATGAGCAATTACTTAATATTATTTTCGAAACGGGCATTGTTCCTGATAACTGGCTTATGGGTAATATAAAACCTATTTACAAAAACAAAGGTGATAAAATGGATCCAAAAAATTATAGGCCAATTACAATACTTAGCTGTCTCGGAAAACTTTTTACTGCTGTCCTTAGTGAACGTCTGACAAAATACTCCGATGATTTTTTTTATTCTAAATGAAAACCAATGTGGATTTCGAAAGGGTTACTCTACCCTTGATAATTTGTTTGTACTTTTTTAACTTTTTTGAAATTCTCAAAAACAAGAAGAACAAAATGTTTTGTGCCTTTATTGATTTTGAGAAAGCATTCGACAAAGTTTGGAGAGATGGTCTTTGGTACAAGTTACTCTTAAATAACATGAGTGGTAATATGTATAACATAATTGTAAATATGTATAGTGGTACAAAATCTTGTATTTCTTATAATGATTGTAAGTCTGAATTTTTTCCTTGTACAATGTAGAAATGGTGTNTATATACATTGTATATATTTGATTTTAAGAAAGTTGATGTTCAGGTAACATACCCTTAATGGTGCTCCCTTACTGAACCTCAATTTAATAGATTATAATTACTAAAACAACAATATGTACCATATATGTGATTTTAAGAAAGTTGACGTTCGGGGAACACACCCATCCTGATTACAAACGATTTCTAATGAAATTAAAATCCAACTTGGAATATATCTGAAACTTTTTGTAATTTTATATGCTGATGATACTGTACTCATGGCAGAATCGTCAGCTGATCTCCAAAATCAACTAAATTCATTCCAAGATTATTGTTCTGTCTGGAAGCTTAAAGTGAACACAGGTAAAAGTAAAGTTA
Source organism: Gigantidas platifrons (assembly GCA_002080005.1). Classification (NCBI taxonomy): domain Eukaryota; kingdom Metazoa; phylum Mollusca; class Bivalvia; order Mytilida; family Modiolidae; genus Gigantidas; species Gigantidas platifrons. The sequence continues at coordinate 3,917 of MJUT01022760.1, forward strand.
TGGTTTTTTCCAGAGGTAAACTCCCAAGGAATCTTAATTTTTCATTAAATGGGGAAAAACTAGAAATAGTCAATAGTTTTAATTATTTAGGAATAGAATTATCCAGGACTGGTAACTTTAAAAGAGCAAAGCAATCTATAGCTGGCAAGGCAACAGTAGCGCTTTACGAAGTCTTAAAAATAGGCAGAAAACATGGTCTTTCAGTAAAGATTCAACTTGATCTATTTGATAAGATGGTTAAGCCAATTTTACTCTATGGATGTGAGGTATGAGGTTTCAGTAATAACGATATAATTGAAAAGGTCCATTTGAAATTCTGTAAATTACTGCTTCATTTAAAATCATCTACACCATCATACATGATATATGGTGAACTTGGGAGATATCCTTTGGAAATAGACATAAAAAGTAGAATTATATCATTCTGGGCTAAATTGCTATCTGGAAAAGAGTTAAAATTGTCAAAAATAATTTATAATTTATGTTATTATATGTCAATCAAAAGCATGGAACATTTTACGTGGCTAGATAATGTTAAAAAAATTCTAAATGAATGTGGCTTCGCATATATATGGAACACACAAACCTTTGTTAACCCAAACTGGCTTCGACTTACAATTATTAGAAACCTACAAGATCAGTTTGAACAATATTGGCATTCTTTATTAGATGATGCATCAAACGCTATAAATTACAGATTGTTTAAAGATTAGTTTGGCATGAAAGTATACTTTGATATTTTAGATAACAAAAATGTAGTTGAGTTATGCAGATTCAGAACAGCAAATCATAAATTACCTATTGAAATTGGAAGATGGAATAATAATAATAGAAATAACAGAATTTCTACGCACTGTAATAAAAATGAACTCGGTGATGAATTTCACTATATTTTAGATTGCCCATTCTTTGAACAATATCTAAATATCTATATACCAAAGTATTACTACAGTAGGCCAAATGTTTTAAAATATAAATTACTGTTCTCTTCCAAAAAGAAATCAGAACTGATCAAACTAATCAAATTCATTAATCACATAAATAAAACTGTATGTACTCCGGCTTAACCTACTGAATTGTTCATCTCTGTACGATTCTTCATTACTTACTTACTTAGTATAACATGACTACATGATATTGTATATATGTATTTCTCTATACCTTGTCAAATTATGATGGTTTATTGAGAATAAAAGATATATATATTTATCAATTGTTATTATGTACTTTGATATTTAATTGTCCTATGTCAAATGGTACCGTCTGTTATTTGTACTCACTCCCTCCAGATTTTTACACTTTAGTCAAAATAATTAACATGGAGACCTAATGGGTAACTTTTTTAATAATGGACCAAAAATTTTGAAATTAATTGTCAGAGTTCGTATATATCATATATTAACAAACATCTAGAAAAAAAATTGTTGATTTGAAAACTGGATTCTTAAGATTTTTTTTTTTTTGAAGATTTATAGAAGTCAAACGGACTATAACACTATAATCGATGAATAAACTACTAGAACAATACTAATACTACAAATACTGAATGAACAATTTTTTATATTTTAATGTATTTTAAAACTGGAACTCTTTCTCAAAGAAAAAGGGTTTCAAAATGTTTAAAACTAAAGAATTATAATTTTGGAATATGCCATTGCTGAAGACGCTGGATGAAGTCATTTAATTTACGTCCGTAAGGGTAAATATTCACACATTCAGGACAGTCTGCTAAAATTTGCATGCACACATTTTCACTGTATTGGAAATTTATTTCAGTTTAAAACATAATACTAGTTACATTTTTTTTTCTTCAAAAACACGTAAAGAAAAGTATCTAAACATAGTATTTTTGTTACTTCCTTTTGGAACCCCTACGCGATTAAATTTTACAAAACTATGTCTTTTGCTCCAGTCAAAATAGCTGGGGGCATAGGAAAGGGTAATTACAATACTGCTTACATTTTAAGTTAATGCCAGCACAATGGAAGCATACATATAAAGTTTAAAAAGGAATTAAAATTTGAATGAATGATCTTTATTTATAATAGTAACGTGACTTCAATAATATAAGTCAACATACTATCAATAGCACAACAGTGATTGTGTACATACAATTTAAACAGGGTTTAGCTTGTTGTATCTATAATATAACTGTGAACACCGCAGATATAAACACTTGTGAACACTGATACGTCATACAATCTGTGTTGATACATGATTACAGTAAACAAACTGATAAACGAGGTGTAGCCTGTTGTATCTATAATATAATTGTGAATGCTGCAGTTGATGAACACTTGTGAACATTAATATGTAACACTGTTCTTGAAGTTAAATCTACACTAAACGAGTGGATAGACAGGGTGCATTCCTCTATACATAATATACAGTTAAGGTGAAACATAGTTGTGAACACTATACTTTATGTTGACAAAGTTAATAGGGTTATCCTGTTAAACTGTTGGAATATCCAGATAGACCTATAGTAAATAAACCGATAAACAGGGTGTAGCCTGTTGTATATATAATATAATTGTGAACACTGAAGTTTATAGACACTTGTAAACATTAATATATCATTGTGCTCTTGAAGATACATCTACATTAAACGAGCGGATAAACAGGGTGCAGTACGTTGTACATAATCATGATACTGCTACTGTATAACATATTTGTGATCACTATAATGTATCATTGGCAAAGTTAATAGGGTTATCCTGTTAAACTGCTGGAAAATTCTAATATATTTATAGCAAATAAACGGATAAACAGGGTGGAGCCTGTTGTATCTACAATATAATTGTGAACACTAATACGTCATACCACCTTATAAGATATATCTACTGTAAACAAACCGATAAACAGGGTGTAGCCTGTTGTATCTATAATATAACTGTGAACATTGCATTTTTATGAACATTTGTGAACATTGATATGTCATACTATTCTTGAAGATAAAAATCGTAGCTGTGTGAATATACAGTGTGAAATAATAGTGTGCAAGACTGTTGTAATATATATAGATTATGTAAAAAATCATCCCAAAATAATAATAGGGTTTATCCTGTTATAATGTAAACAAACCGATAAACAGGGTGTAGCCTGTTGTATCTAATATAACTGAACATTGCATTTTATGAACATTTGTGAACATTGATATGTCATACTATTCTTGAAGATAAAAATCGTAGCTGTGCGAATATACAGTGTGAAATAATAGTGTGCATGACTGTTGTACTATATATAGATACGATAACGTAACCCTCATTCCGCTTGTTCTCCATTTAGGTTTACGAATCGATCCCATTCAACGTATGGGAGCAGCGCCCGGAGTGATTCACACCGGGCGGTTTTTTGTCCTAATTCCGTTGTAAGTGGTTGGAAAAATTAACGGGGGTGAAAGATAAATATATTTAGGTAAACCTTGAGGTGTTAAATAATCGCTGCAGCAATCCATGGTAGACTTATATCCATCTGAAAATTTGAATGCATGAAATCTTCTTTCTGTTCGACATATTGTTTACAAGTTGCAAGTTCACGCGCACTTGCCTCGTTTTTGAGATATCCTTATTTGGATCAATTTTATAGTAAATTCGACTTTTTCGTAGTAACAGTTTTCCATATTTGGCATAGATGGATAAGCTCCGCCCATCGCGAGAGTCTAAATAGGGTGTTATGGCAGACAAGTAACAATTTTCAAATACGAAACCGGTCTTGAAGATAGAAACAGGGATTGTAACACTTATTTCGTATCACCATTACTTAAAAATTGTTGGGAATAATAAGATATGACCAGATATGCAAAAAGAAAGTTAAAATATTCACGGAACGAAAATTTTAATTTGCTCCCATACGTTGAATGAGATCGATTCGTAACCCTAAATGGAGCACAAGCGGAATGAGGGTTACGTTATCGTATCTATACTATATATACCGGTAGATTGTGTAATTAATCATCCCAAAATAATAATAGGCTTTATCCTGTTATACTGTTTAGATAGTTGTAGCCTATTGGACCTAAAATAACGAGTAAATAGAACACTGCCTATATGTAATACACATAGATAATAATAGCATATTTAATATTTTATCCTGTTATAATACAAAGACAGAAACGATGGCCTTTTCCAATTCTAGGATGGCAACAAACCTATTCTGTTCAACACCAAATGATAGACAAAACCAAAAGAGAGCCAGTGAATACCAAACATGTAGTGTTTGCGAATTAGACTTTTGCATTAAATGTACTGGCATATCAACTGCATTAATGTGTACACTCCAAGAGGACACCACAAACAATTTTATGTGGACCTGCAACTGCTGCAAACAAAACTTTCCTAGTATGACTAGCATGAAAACACAATTAAAATCAATTGAAGACAGTACCCATGTAAGATTAACAAGACTGGAAGATAATATGATAGAAATAAATAGTAATATCAATACCAAAGTCAAATACGAAATGCAGTCGATGAAACCAGACTTGATTAATGAAATAAAGCAAGAAATAAAGACATCTTTACAAGACGATGTAAGAAAAGAAGTAAGAGAAATCGAAGATAAAAAAAATAAGATCTCTTAATCTTATCATATTCAATATGCAGGAAAGCGAAGACAAATCAGGCACTGTAAGGAAAGACCGATATGAACAGATTTATGGAGTTGTGTTCTAGAATAGGAGTGAAAGATGTTGACGTCAAGACCTTATTTAGACTTGGAATAACAGGGCAAAAAAAGTCAAGACCAATAAAAGTTGTATTAAACAGCAAAAAGCATAGAAAGGACATCCTAGACTCAGTATCAAAAATCAAGAACCTGGCAACTGAAACAGAACTAAACAAATGTATAATAATAAAGGACCTGACTGTCCAGCAAAGAGAGGCTAATAAAAAAAAGAAGAACTGAAATCAATGCACAAAACAAACAAAAAGGAAGAAACCAACAACCCAATTCAAGGAAAGATAATAATGTTGTTGGAAGAATGTATACAGTGAAACAAAAATATTCCGATCATTCCGAAGAAACTATGGATGTGACAATTCAACCATTATTACAATCTCAGTCTCAACCTATACTTGCACCATTATCTGGCGCTATCGGAACAAGAGATGACATTCGCACTGTATTGTCCCTTTCTTCCATTGGAGATGATACAATTATTGGGGGATATGAAACACAGCAGGCGGACGGAATAGACTGCCTGTCAGAAAATGAAAAATAGATAATTTTAACGTTTTTAATCACACTGACGCTGTAAATAGCGCACAGTTGAAAATAATGTATACAAATGTAGATAGTCTTTTAAACAAGATGGATGAGCTTCATACAAAAATAATTGAAAACTATTATGACATTATTGCAATCACTGAGGTATATGCTAAAAATAAAGACCAAGACGACATATTTATTTCTGAATGGAAAATACCAGGTTATAATTTATATTTTTCTCCAGCAAAAATCTTTACTTGTCGAGGGTGTATTATTTACGCAAAAGAGAATTTAAAAACTGTCCAGATAGACGACAAGCAAAACAACTATGTGGAACATGCACAACTTGGAATAAGTTATGGAAATGATCAAAATATACTTATTACTTGTATATATCGCAGTTCCAGTGCAACAAACCCAGAATGTATTCAAGAAATTTATGAATTAATAACGAGGAAATCCATCAATAACATAAAATACTGTTACATTCTCACAGTAGGAGATTTCAACTTTAAAGAAATAAACTGGGAGAACAACAATACCAGTGTAGGAATTTAACATTTGGCAACAAAATTTTTAGAATCAGTTAATGATGCATTCCTCTACCAACATGTACGTTCACCGACGAGATACAGGGGTGAAAATCAACCTAGTCTACTGGATTTGGTATTTACAAATGAAGAAGGAATGATAGAAAATATCGAACATAGAGCACCACTGGAGAACAGCGATCACGAAACCCACGAATTTAATTTCCAATCAGGAAAAAAAGAAAATGAAGACTGACACGTCCATCAATTTTTTAGATTTTTTAAAGATTATGAAACTATAAATAGTTACATGTCAGACATCACATGGGACTCAATACTGGCCCAAGGAGATGTTGATGAATTATGGGACAGATTTGTAGATAAAATCTCAATTATTTACAAAGAATACATACCGGTGTGCAAATCTGGACCAAGAAGATTCAATACTCCATGGATAAATGAAGAGTCACTGACTGCTCTACTGAGAAAACGAAGACTTTGGAAAAAGTACAAATACTGTAGAAGCCCTCGAAATAAAGATAACTACGAGGAAGCAAAAAAAGACTGCAAATCAGTTAGTCAGGCATGCCAAATTAGAATATTGTCATCAAAATGAAAGAAGACCAAAATATTCTGGAAATATGTTCAGTCCAAAACCAAAACAAAGGAAGACATACCATGCATAAAAGACGACGAAGGAAATATCCACTTAGACAATAAAGAAAAGGCCGAATTACTTAACAACTTCTTCTAAAGTGTGTTCACAATTGAAGATAATAGTCAGGAAATCACAGATTTCCCCAAAAGACGAGACCCTGTACTCTGTCAGGTTCAATACCAATAAAGTAAGAGAATACCTCGAAAAGTTAAAAGAAACAAAGTCGCCAGGACCTGACCAAATGCACCCAAAATTTATCAAAGAAACAGCAAAGTGTATATCAATTCCAATTACAACCATATTTAATAAATCTATGGACAGTATGAAAATACCAGAAATGTGGAAATTAACAAACGTAACACCTTTACATAAAAAAGGTCCAAAACACCAAGTCTCAAACTATCGTCTGATAAGCCTAACTTCAATCATTTGTATAACCATGGAGAAATTTATTAGAGATGCACTAACGGAACATGGAAAATAATCAACTATTCACACCACACCAGCATGGGTTCAGAAAAGGCAGATCTTGCGTTACTCAGTTAATAGAGGTACTAGATGACTGGACTGAAAAATTAGATCACCACAATGCAATTGATGCCATCTATCTAAATTTCCAGAAGGCTTTTGACACAGTTCCACACAAACGACTAATTCATAAACTTCGTGGCTAAGGCATAACAGGTAATCTGCTAGGATGGATCAAAAACTTTCTAAACGAACGAAAACAAAAAGTAGTGTTAAATGGTGCAGAATCCAACTGGTCACATGTAACAAGCGGAATACCACAAGGCAGTGTACTAGGTCTAATACTATTTACAATATATATTAATGACCTACCAGATGTAGTTGACAATATTGCAAAATTATTTGCAGATGATACTAAGGTCTATGCTGTTGTAAATAACATTGAGGAACAAGATACATTGCAAAAAGATCTTGACAACCTTGTGGATTGGTCCGATAAATGGCTTCTGAAGTTCAATAAATCCAAGTGCAAACACATCCATTTTGGCCCATTTGTCAATACAAGCTATCACTTGGGAGAAAATAATATAACAAAGACAACGGAGGAAAAAGATTTAGGCATTACAATTGATGACAAACTAAAATTCCAACAACATATCCACATCCAAACTGAAAAAGCAAATCAAAGATTAGGTATGATAAACAGAACCTTCACTTATATGGATAAAGATATGTTTTAGCTTTATACACGAGTTTAGTCAGGCCACACTTAGAATATGGAAGCACTGTTTGGGCAGTTATATACAAGAAGGAAGGTATTCAAATCGAGAATGCAACGCAGAGCTACAAAGATGGTCAAAATTATAAAACATCTCAGCTATAGCAGCAGACTCAAATATTTGGGATTACCATCTCTGCAATATAGAAGATTAAGAAGCGATATGGTGGAAACCTTTAAAATATTAAACAACAGTGACAAAGTAGGAAATGAATATCTCTTCCCAATAAAAGAATCAATCACTAGAGGCCATAGCAAGAAAATTTATAAACACAGTAGGACTAACATTAGGAAGTATAGTTTTTGTCAGAGAGTAGTAGACGAATGGAACAACTTGCCGACTACAGTAGTGGAAGCTAAAACGGTCAACAGCTTCAAAAGCCAGTTGAATAAACATTGGATTGATTTAGACATTAAGTTTGTGCCCGATTTCTATGGACCGGAAGCGAGCACTGAAACAGAACAATTAAGAAGGATCGTAGAGGCTAGCTAGCCTAAATTGATCTCGACACCAGGTAAACCAGGTAAATTAGCGTATAATGTTATCAGTAGGGGAGTGCGATGACATATATTGTAATTTACATCTCTGGTGCGACCCAGATAATAAAAATAGATGACATTTCACTTTCTGTAAACATTCAGTTTATTGTAAATATACTACAGATTGTATGACTTGTTCAACCTGTGAGTAATAAAATGTCAGCAGGGCAATGTTTCTGTTGATAAAACATGTAATGCAAGATAAACAATTTATAATAATTATAGGTTAACATTTATATGTTTTATGTATATAGGAAATTATATATCTAACAATTTAAACCTTTTTACATCCATCATTAATTAATTACATTGTAAATCCCTTCTTTGAGGCACTTTCCCATAATTCCCAATTCTACATTGCATCCTGTCCAACCTAGGCGTGGGTCGCTAATGCGCCCACGCAATTAATCCTATAATAATGGGGTTCACCCACCCACATTCCCGACAGGTGGCGCATGTGTACTATCAGTTATTCGATTCCAAGATGGCGGACGGCGATCAGCTGAGCCAGGCTATGGAAACGATCATCTCCCTTGGCTATATACTCAACTAATACAGCCAAAAAATGTTGCTAGATTTGTGTATCGTGTTAGGTAAATGAGTTTGCCAGACATTTATTTATGGATATATTGCGACAAAATATGGATGTAATAGTTTGAAATATATAATTTCACAAGGAGGTATGTATTATTTTACATTCAACATACGTCTTCTTGTGAAATTTTGGATGTGAAGTAAAATATAATCAAATTATGGGCCAAATTTTACCAGCGAGCTGCTGTTAAGTTCGGATCAGAATCTGGATTATTTTTAGTTTGACAAGTCTTTCTGAATGGTTTTTTGTTCTTTTGTAAGGTATTTTTTACCTTAATAATTATATATAAAAACAGAAAATATAGGTTATATATTTTTATAAAATAAATTAATTAGAAAAAACACGCGTCTTCTTAGAAAAAGGTAAATCTGAGGATTTATGATTATGCAAAGCAGATGTTTGTTTACAAACAATAATTATATATATCAGTGTATTTTGTAAACAACTAATGGTACGTAGATATCTAACATAGTTAACACTTAATCCATATATATAAGCTTATAGACAAACTGTGTTAATCACTATGTTGGTTCATTTTTTTTTCAGTAGTAATTTTATAATACTATACACTAGGGATGTTCGCCGTGATGTCACAGGCTTGAGAATTTACCTGTGTGATTGGCAGGAAATCAAAAATTTCGCTTGTCTTTCAATGAAGACTCAACTTTAAATTGTCATTATTATTTTGTTATTTACGATAATTTAATAATTCTTTCAGAAATGAAAATTGTATAGCAATAATTAATTCACATTGAAGGTTTGATAAAAAATATTCAGAATAAAAAGATTGGAAATTCAATCTTGTTTTATTTAGTTTTGAAGCGTAAAAATGCATTATTTCATATTAGAATTATGAATTTATCATATCAAAATATAAAAAATGTAAACTGACAGAACAAATATGAATTTTCTTAAGTCTCTAAAACAATTAACAGAACCAAAATTGGTTTGGAAATAAAAAAGTTATAAAAGTTTAAAAATTGGTTACTTTCCTGTCAATTACGTTATTGTTTTACTGCCAACCAATTATTTGTTTAATGACATGCAAATTAGTGAATATGACATCACTAATGATATTGGCGAACATTCCTATACAGTATTATGATTTTCTCCCTTTAATCAAATTCCTTAAAAAGCATTTTCCCCAATAATTAGTGTTAATTCAACTTTTTGCTTTTAATTGTTATATTTTGAAATTGTTATCAATATTAAACAATAACTTTTTTTAGGTTCATATTTATAAGAATGTTGTAGTTGCAATTATTTAAATTAAATATAACCTACCTTGAAGAACTTTTGGATTTATTTATATATACAACACCCACTTTTCTATAATTATATTGCCGAACATCCTACGGTCTTCTCCGATTATTATAATTATACTTCGGTATGTTCTTACTTATTTCGGTCGATTCTAAATTAACATACACACTTCAAATACGTCAAAAAACTAAAAGTTTCTCGATATACGCGAACTGGACGAGAATTCCTTTACTTATTATAAAATCCCGAGATACATTGAATGGTAAAATTGGTCATTTTCTAGCATGTTATTTGCCGATTCCATCCCATTTCCCTATGACATCCCCTGGCTGAAACTCGAAAATGATCTACTACGCCGAAATACATCGACAAACGGTGGAAAAACTGACTTGATTGAAAGGTACATATTACACCGAAGACCCAAGCAAACGATTTATGTTCTTTACTTTTCAATATTATTGTATTTGTTGAATGTCCAAGTTGCCCCGACTGAAAATAAAACACCATTAAAATTATGATGACGGATCAGTCATGTCAGTGTGCTTTCGTGACAGGATTCAAAGACAAGACCAGGAGAATTTGTCATATTTAATGCTATCCATTAATATGAGTAGGCATGGCCTAGGCTATAGAGAGGACGTTAGTATTTGAAATTAAGTGATACTAAAAATATCTATACCTAATATGTTTATCATTAAACTGTAAACACTGTCATGTGGAATCTAGAGTACCCTTTACCACAGGAGTCGGAAGGCATACTCTGTAGAGGGGCACCTCCAAGATCGCTGGGCAACTATAAAAAAAAAACACCAGGAGTGCAACGCATTTTTGGGGAGTCTGCTAAATTCAACATTGTTAGCCATAATTGGCCCGGTAAAACTATATAAATGAGGACCGGAAGGTTAAATCTTCTCAATTATGTCGATATTTGTACTTACCGGACTTTTACTCAGTCGTGAGGACGGATTTTTCCACTTGGAGCCCCATCTCGAAAGACATGACGTGAAAGCGGAAGTAATGTATTAGAGTTTTGAATATGGCAGTGTCTAATTAACAAATAAATGCCGGACACAGTAACATACAGATTTTTGACAATACGGGAACGGAATATCACTATCAGGAAGACAAAGTTTTAGCACTGGCTATTGCTGGTCACAATGTGATGATTACTGGCCAGTGTTGTACAGCAAAAACCTATTTATTGGGGTAAGAGTTACAACACCAATAATTAAGTTGATTGTCAAAAAATCTGTATGCTTACTGTGTACGGCATTGATTTGTTAATTAGACACCGCCATATTCAAAACTCTAATACAACTTGCGCTTTCACGTCATGTCTTTCGAGATGGGGATCCAAGTGGAAAAATCCGTCCTCACGACTGAGTAAAAGTCCGGTAAGTACAAATATCGACATAATTGAGAAGATTTAACCTTCCGGTGCTCATTTATATACTTTGACCCGGCCAATTATGGCTAAAAATGTTGAATTTAGCAGACCCCCCAAAAATGTGTTGCACTCCAGGTGTTTTCTATAGTTGCCCAGCGATCTTGGAGGTGCCCCTCTATACCTTATTATTGATAGAACTTCCGACTCCTGTGCTAAAACTGTTCATGCCATGGGTGAAGGTCGATTGACGTCACTGAGAAGTTTGAAAATACCATATATCGATAGATAAATGAAAAAGCTCCAAGTTACGAAATGGTATGAATGGGTACGAAGTTATGAAGTTACGAAACCATTTGGGTATGAAGTTACAAAGTTACGAGACAGTATCGCCACCTAACGGGATACAATATAATGCAATGGTCCATCAACGACAATCATATTACCAGTTTTATTTTATGCAAATTTGACATAATTGCCAAATAAATATATTATATATCTAGATCTTTGTTAGTACTAAGTGCGTACCAAGTTTGCCTGTTTGGTTGAAATCCATTGAAAGATATTCATTCTAGAGTGTTCACAAGAAAAGTTACTGACGGAACGACGGACGGACAGTAGCGTTACAATATCCCTTCGCAACTTCGTTGGCGAGGGGATAAAAATACATCTATGCACAGAAATGTTTGGAGAACAGAAACACATCGCAAGATTCTTAAATTGTTTTTTTTTTACATTTCAGTATCAAACAATCTTACCCCGTAAATCTAAAATGAACAACAGGAGGCCGCTCTGACGAATTTTACGTAGCAACATATTTGGCTGTTCACTAGGGAGATAAGTGGCCATGAGAAAAGGTGTTTCAATTTACGCCGCAACCGGAAAGTAATCCCTATGTCTTGTGCATTCCGTTCGACAAAAAATGAACCATTAAGTATTGCTAAACAGGACAAAAATGATTATCTTGTAAGTGCAAAAGTGATAAAGATTTTAACTTCATTTTAAATTTTTATTCAAATATTCAAAAAATCAAATATTAAAAAATCGAAAAAATGAAAAATGTACGTCGAGTTTAATATTTTCAAAGTTTGATTAAATATCTAAAATTCTAAATTTAAAACAACTTTTTGATAAAAATATTAAAATTTGAAAACTTTTTAAAAATTTTGATATTTTGAAATTTTGAGTAAAAACTGAAAATATTTAAATTTGAAAATTTTTTGAAATTTTGAATTGTTAAGTGTTACACAGACCATATATATTATTTTAATTTATTTAATAAAATACAATATTTTATTTTTTTTAAAGAAAACAAAGTTGCTGTGATTATTATTTTTTTATGACAGGACATTGTAGATACCTTCATATCTAAGCTGGCTTACAAATCCGGGTTTAAATGGCGCCCCAACATTTAAGTCTCGTGATTAGTATAGAGGAGTAATACCACTAAAGAATTTCCCGTAGCCTTCTATGTTAAATAAAATCTTTTTGAGCTTTTGTACAAGATTCATCTTAAGTTTAATCTAAGCGACACCCATATCTCATGGAAGGGGTACCTAATTGGAAACTTGAAGTGGTATTAGTGAAGTTCGAACTGCAGACTTATATGGAGCATCTGAGTTCATGTCAGTCTGGATTTTTAGTTGTTTGTGCATCTCAATCTTCAGTTTTCTGGGTATTCATAATTTTGTGTCGGCCATTATTAAAATATTTGTCTTTTTGTCATGTTATACCTGTATATTTATATCATATATTGTTATTAAAGTAATATATTGACCCTTTAAGACGATTTAAGCGGAGGGGCTAGTGGCTACTAACAGTAGCTAGAGAAAAAAAGAGGTTTCGTGAATCACGAAAACATTAACAACTTTTTAGTTCACCTGGACCTTTGGTCCAGGTGAACTATTGTCATTACTTGACGTCCGTCGTCTGTAAACTTTTCACATTTCAAGCTTCTTCTCCGAAACCACTTGACCAATTGAAACCAAACTTAGCAGGAATGTTCCTTGGATGGTCCTCTACAAAGTTTCTGTTTTTCGTTCCAGTCGGATATTCAACATGGCTGCCAGGGCCAACAATATGCTATGATTGGCTGAAATTTCAAAGATCTTCTTCTCTGAAACTAATGAACTGACTGAACCCAAACTGTAAATGAATGATCATTGGAATGTCCTTTACCAAGTTTCTGTTTTTTATGCCGATGGCCACCACCGCAGGATATAGATTAACATTGGACCCTATGGAAAAATGTTCAAATGCCTTCTCAGAAACTACAAATATGATTAAAGCCAAACTGTATATGAATGTTCATTGGATGGTCCTCTACAAACTTTAGGTTTTTTGTTCCGATATGAAATTCAAAATGGCGACTACGGCAGAACTTAGATTAACATTGGACCCTATGGGAAAAATATTTCAAAACGCTTCTTCCCTGAAACCACTTGGACAATTGAAACCAAACTACCCAGGAATGATCATTGGAAGGTCCTCTACAAAATTTGTGTTTTTTATGCCGATCGGAAATTCAAGATGGCCGTCACCGCAGGACATATATTAACATTGGACCCTATGGGAAAATGTTCAAATGCCTTCTTCTCAGAAACTACAAATATGATTAAAGCCAAACTGTACATGAATGTTCATTGGATGGTCCTCTACAAACTTTTGGTTTTTAGCTCACCTGACCCAAAGGGTCATGTGAGCTTTTGTCATCACTTTGCGTCCGTCGTCGTCGTCATATTTTCTTCTTCTTCTTTGAAACCACGGAACTGATTTGGACCAAATTTGGCAGAAATGTTCATTGGGAGGTCCTCTACTAAATTGTTATTTTGGTGCAGATCGGAAATCCAACATGGCCGCCAGGGCCAATAATGTGTTCTGATTGGTTGAAACTTTGAAAATCTTCTTGTCAGAAACTACTTAGCCGATGGAATTGTAACATTACAGAAATGATGACTGGATGGTCCTCTACTAAATTTGTTATTTTTGTGCCGATCGCATATCCAAGATGGCTGCCATGACTCGACTTAGTTTAACATTGGACCCTATGGGGATTTCACATTTTCATCTTTTTTTCTGAAACCACGCAACAGATTTGAACCAATCTTGGCAGAAATATTCATTAGATGGTCATATACAAGATTTTTGTTTTTGGCGCTGATCGGAAATCCAACATGGCTGCCAGGGCTCATAATGTGTTCTGATTGGTCGAAATTTTAAAAATCTTATTGTTAGAAACCACTAAGCCAATTGAATTGTGACTTTACAGGAATGATCATTGGGTGATCCTGTACTAAACTTGTGAATCATTTG
>MJUT01022760.1:49945-118311 GCA_002080005.1 Gigantidas platifrons
CCTAAATTGCATGAAATTTTAATATTATTTTGTAATTTTGAAATAAATTAAACGAACATGGAAATTGAATTATAATTCGAAGGTAAAAATGTGGGAAGGGAACAAATTCGTGTCTGAAAAAAAACTATTTGGCCTAAAAATTACATTTGAGTTCTCGATCATGCAACACACAAAGTAGCCAATTTCAGTTCAGAAGTTTTTAATAGCAAATTATTATTTACCATAAATGTAAACCTTTACCTCCACTGCTGCCGAGTGACCATTTTGCTGTTTACCACCAATGCAGTAAAGGACATTCATGTACTGGAAGATATGTCACGCTTGGTTTTGATTCCTCAAGCCATTTATCAGAAAAAAAAAATCGAAGTTAAGCCATGGATTTGTGGATTGAATTCTATTTCATATTGTCGGAAAAATGGGCCGTCGGATTAATGGGCTGTCGGAATAATGGGCTGTCGGAATAACGGGCTGTCGGAGCAATGATACGCACCCATTTTGACTACATCAACATCAGGATTAAGAGAAAATAAAACAGTTTTATATTCCATTTTGTTTAAATCGGAAAATATTTATATCACACATATTATGAGACACTAGTTAAGTAGTGTCACCAATTTATCAGCTCTATCGCGACTACAGATAAATTTGGACAGGATAGACAATGGCGTTGGAGCCAGAAGGACAAAACATTACGAAAAGCTGAATTTTGAGCATGGAAGCAAAAACAATTATTGTCCAGTAACCAAGGTATATATTTTTTCTCGAGAGGGTGGGGGTGGCTTTAGATTTGAAAACTTGCTCCTCCACACTTTTCGTTTCATTCCTAAAACTCCTTCCCCCCCCCCCCTTTCCGCTCAACTCCTACTACGCCTCTGACAGATGTACAGAACTAACCGACGAACGCCATGAGTAGGTGTCTGGTAATCTTAATACAGGATATATATTTATTTATGCCATTAATGTAAGACTTGTATTCAGAATTCAGCGCCCTTAATACACGACCACCCACGGCGTTTCCTAGACACACTTGAGTTGACGATGTTCTGGTATGATTTTATACATACGACGATTCGTATGCACTAGATTTGATATCTACGTTTTCATTACGTGTCCCTGGGTCGATACCTTTGCTGTTGGACTATTAGTCCCTGAGGGTATCATCCTACCTGTAGTCGGGCCCGGTTTTTTGTAAATTACAAAACAGATTGTACTCGACTAGCAGCCGCAAGTGATAAAGTTTACCAGTTGGTTGTCCATGGTCGGTGGTTCTCTCCGGGTACTCCGGTTTCTTCCACCACTAAAACTGGTCGTCATGATATAGCTGAAATATTGCTGAAAGTGGCGTTAAACACAATAAATCAATCAATCAATCAATCAACCAACCTACCTGTAGTCGGTGCTTTGGCACTGACATGGTTTATTAGATATATTTTTTCTCGAATTAAGTTCCAGTTCTTAAATCCTGTAATTATCATTAAAACTAAGGTTCTCCTCCCTCCGGCACATGTGACCTTAGACTATTATTTGTCAATCGTAACTACTCGGCCATTCTCGCTGCCCTGCAAGAAACGATTGTATTATTTATTACCCTGTTTAAGCCCGTTTGTTTTCTTACTCCCTAAGACGCTTACATCATTTGGCTTTCAAGTATTGTGGCTTTTAGGGTACATGGTGAGGGTTATTCCAGAAACACGTGGTGTGTCCTAAATTTGATATCTATGTTTTATTGAAATTGTTTTTTAAATTAATCTTAACTTATTTTAACCTAATACACTGTTTTGCAGTTGATGTACAAAATGTATTTGTAAATAAAGGTGGGACAGTTGTCCTACAATGTCCTACTTGTCAAGGAGATTATCAATGGACTCGTGGTGTCAAAGTAACAATAATACAAAACGGAGAAGACGACGTTGCAGATCATATTAGAATTCCCAGCATGAAATGCAATGATCTGGAAGTAAGCAATATAACACAAGCCGATGAGGGAAGTTACGATTGCCTATGTGAAAATGGGATTGACGCTTATAAGCTGAATATAACTGGCAAGTAACAGATTTAATATAACAATAATATAAACTACTATGTTTTTGTTGATGACTAATTTAGTAAATAATGTATTGTGCCAGTCGGGGCTGTCGTGATCCTATGATAGCTGGATTTACAACTACCTATGCAATCAGTGCCTATCGCCACTATAGTTGTGAATTCGAACCCCGTTCATGGCGAAGTGTACTCGAATCAACATTATGTGATAAAGTTTGTCAGTGACTTACGGCAGATCGGTGTTTTTTTTCTGGGTATTCCGGTTTCCTCCACCAATAAAACTGACCGCCATGATATAACTGAAATATTGTTGAAAGTGGCGTTAAACATCATAAACCTAAACCAAACCAAACTATCACCATAATACAAACTGGTATGTTTTTGTTGATGAAAAATTTCTCAAATGATTTATAGTGCCAATCTCGTATCGATTTGGTAGTGATTTTAATAATTTGCTCGCCTAGGCGTAACAATACCATGCAAATAAAAAGCATCGGACGTGAAAATAGTTAAATG
Source organism: Gigantidas platifrons (assembly GCA_002080005.1). Classification (NCBI taxonomy): domain Eukaryota; kingdom Metazoa; phylum Mollusca; class Bivalvia; order Mytilida; family Modiolidae; genus Gigantidas; species Gigantidas platifrons. The sequence continues at coordinate 52,505 of MJUT01022760.1, forward strand.
TTTGAGTATTAATTTAGTCGGATAGAGACAACAACGTTATTTTCAGGGTTTAAATGTGAGAATGTTAATATATTATTTAACAAATGGTTTTGATTTTGAATCCTTTTGTTTCAATGATTTACCATATTTTATGTTGATTTTACATTTTGTTGAGCATAATTCGGTCAATATATTGGATATGCTCTGGAACAAATGGTTTGCTGGAATGAATATAAATATGAATAACACGATGGGTGTCTTATAAGAAGCAGGAACTGCTTGCCCTTCGCGTGCACCTGTATTCACCCCGGTTTTTTTGGTGATGTCTGTGTCGTTTCTGTGCTGTGTTTTGCTTTGTTTATCCGTCATATGTCTTGTGTGCCCAAGGTTGCCAGTGTCTCTGGATTGTACATTCTTGATTGCCCCTTCGGTTTTCTCTAGCGTTTACATTAAAAGAAAATTGCAATACATTTCCAGAGAATGAAAGCATCAACGTAACCGTGTTACCGTCTGGCGATGTTATTGAAGGAACAAACGTAACGCTGATATGTTCAAGCAGACGTCATACATCCGGTGATACAATTAAATGGAAGAAGTACGAATCTTGCAATGGATTTCCAGAGCTGAATGCCAATGGTTATGAGAATCAGAACATGTATCAAATTACGAATGTTACTCGCAATGATAATGGCACGTATGCTTGTTTGGTCGGGAATAATATGAAGCAAACATATTTGCATGTGCACTGTAAGTATCAATATAATATGATAATAGGTGTTACCTAACTTGGGACGAAGTCCAATATTTTTTTTTAGACAATATTAACTCGGATATATGGACCTATAATATTTTTTCAAAGTAGACCGAGGGTGGATCCAAATTTTCTTAAAAGAGGGGGCAAATAGGGGGACACAGACTCAAATCTTCCGTTGTTTTTTAAGTCCCGATCTAGGTACGAAACGACCAGGTTACGAAACGTCCGCATCCGATTTTCTGCACAGATTTAACCATGTATTGACTTCCGGTATGTCATTTCCGGTGCATGAAAATTTAGTCATTAGTATATAAAAAAAATTGCTATTTCTACCATAGTTGGGACTTCGTCCCATATAACGAAAATGGTAAGAATAGTTTGAAGATACCAAAGGGGTAAGCAGAAACTGTAAATCTAAGATACCAAAGGGGTAAGCAGAAGCTGTAAATCTAAGATACCAAAGGGGTAAGCAGAAGCTGTAAATCTAAGATACCAAAGGGGTAAGCAGAAGCTGTAAATCAAAGATATCAAAGGGGTAAGCAGAAGCTGTAAATCTAAGATACCAAAGGGGTAAGCAGAAGCTGTAAATCTAAGATACCAAAGGGGTAAGCAGAAGCTGTAAATCAAAGAAGGACAGACAATTCAATATCTAAAAGCAAAAGCACACACGGACAATAAGGAGATAACTGTATTGTATTTGAACATTTCACGGTATCAATTGGAGATATGATGGTCGCAAATCGACAATTGATGCCGTGAAATTTCAAATACAATACAGTTATCTCCATTCTAATGTAATCATGTGTAGGATAGACATACATACATCATATATGTATATTTCCGTATTATTGACAAGATGACATTAGCGGTAATCGGCTAAGATTAAAAAAAATATTTCATGCTATTTCAACCGTGGAATTGGTGAAAATTACACCATTAAATCGACAATTGATGCCGTGAAATATTCAAATACAATTCATTAATCTCCATTCAAATGTAATCATGTATATTGCTACATTGTTGACAAGATGACGTAAGCGGCAATCGTCTAAAATATCTCATGATTGTCAACCGTGGAATTGATACCATGAAAATTACAGCATTGTCCAATTACAAACCAGGAATATTAAACAACTACATTAGAATTACTGGTATATAAAACACTACACAGAAAACTAAAGATTGAGCATCACGAATGCAACTTAAAACAGAGGATGAACTCGGGTGCCCCGGAAGGGTTTGCAGAAAAGTCAAAATATGTAAATAATTTAATTGTTTAACAAGCAGTTATAAAAATAGTTATTTTGATGTTTAATTTGAACTCCTTTTGATTATATGGCAAGCGGCTTTCGTTTGTCGTATTATAGGTCAGATCAATTGCAAGCATAAACGGGCTTGAAATGAGGCATAAAATATGAAAGTACTAGATATATAATGGATATAAGATAGATATACTTTATCTGTTGTAATTTAGATCTACCGGAAGTGTTTGTGGAACGGTATAACAATATGTTGACCTGCACAGCATCAGGGGGATATCCTACAACGTATTCTTACAAGGCTTGGGAACATCAAACGAATGATGGATTGCATATAAGATACATAAATGGTACCGAAGATGGAAGTTTGGACCTAATTCAAGACGACCTAGGACTTGTGTACGAAAACAATGGAAAATATATCTGTACGGTAGAAAACGGTATTCGAGATCGTACCAGGAAATATCTTAATCAACAAGGTGAAATAACAGTAAACATTGAAGGTATGTAAATCTTAATATACAAAATGAAATTGCATTAATGTTTAATTTGATAACCATGGACTTCGTGAAATAGACACGGTAATGCAAGTCACAATTTAGGGTTAGAGTAAGGAGTATGGTGTTTAACGCCACATTCAACAATATTTCAGTTATATTGTGGCGGCTCAGTTTTATTATTGGAGGTAACCGGAATATCTGGAGGAAACCACCGACCTGCCGCAAGTCACTGACAAACTTGATCACATAATGTTGCATCGAGTATATCGAACATCTAGCCATGAGCGGGATTCGAACTCATAACGTTAGTGGTGATAGGCTCCGATTGCATAGGTAGTTGTAAATACAACTACCATACGATCACGTAACGAGATAAGGGAACGGTCAACCGGGTCAACGAAGTTTGACAGCTCTGTGGGTTTGAGCTCTGAGAACTTCCACAAGTACCCAGATGTACTTTTTTTATTCATCAAGATCATGTATATTGGTTGATTATGCATATGTTGTTTTTTAATTTCCTGTGAATTGGCTGACATGGTAGAGTAGGGTTATGGTGTTTAACACGACTTTCAACAATATTTCAGTTATATGGTGGTGGTCAGTTTTATTGGTGAAGGAAACCGGAGTACCCAGAGAAAACCACTGACCTGATATAAGTCACTGACAAACTTCATCACATAAATGTTGTATCAGTTACGCATCGCCTTAGCGGATATCGAACAATTGTCTGATAATTTATATGTTCATTTTAATCTTTTTATATTATAGATTTGCTGACATCGTATTTTTTTTTCTCTTTTACGTTTTAGGATCACATTCCTGTAGTTCTGATATTGTATCACAGAAAGGATTTATTACACACAATTTCACATTTAATGTCGAGTTTTATAGTTTTGGGACAGATGTAGAAATTGAATGGTATAAGGGTGAGAAGAGAATATCTCAAAATCAACCCAAATATAACATATGTGTACAAAACAGAACCATTTGGTTCCAAAATCAGTATTATTACGTGAACACAGCAAGTTTATTTATTTCAAATTTAGAATCTAATGACTTTGGATCTTATAGCATAAGAATATCAAATATACATGGAGAATGTTGGCGTGAATTGATCATTTATGATTCAGGTTAGTATATATGAACATCAAGACAATGTCCCGTTTAAATTTGTGGGGTAAGGATTATGTTATTTAACGCCACTTTCAACAATATTTCAGCTATATCGTGGCGATCAGTTTTATTGGTTGAGGAGAAAACCGGAGTAAACGGTGATGTTTTCACTGACCAGCTGCAAGTCACATTTGACCAGGCATCTGTTAATCCAACTACCATACGAACACAACCACGACGACCGCCATTTAAAAACATCATAGAGCTAAACTAAAATCACAGAACTCGAACATTTGCAATAACTCTAAGATGGATATATTTTCTCAAAATGCAAACATCGGATGAATCTGAACGGAATCGACCGAGTTGTGAAAAAACGAGTAATTACTCACTTATTCACTACATATAGCTTTGTATTGATTATTGTTATGGTGTTTAACGCCACTTTCAACAATATTTCAGCTATATCGTGGCGGTCAGTTTTATTGTTCGGGGGAAACCGGAATACCCAGAGAAAACCACCAACCTGCCGCAAGTCACTGACAAACTCTATCACGGAATGTTGTATTGAGTAAAACTCGTCATGAACAGGGTTCGAACTCACAACATTTAGTGGTGATAATCACTGATTGCACAGGTAGTGTTAATCCAACTGACAAAGTTAATCACATAATATTGTATCGAGTACACTTCGGCATGAGCACTTCTGAAATTCAGTATACATGTATAATTATCTGAATTGCATTTATTTAAAGTAATTTTGATATTTTATGATTTTCAGGCAACAGTAGCACACGACTGACTTTTCTTCAACTATACATATTAATAACCGGTAGTGTTACTGTTATACTGCTGGTTGGTACTGTTGTATTACCGCGAATTAAACGATTGTGCTAGCAAGAGGAAGTTATATTACTTTTAGGAGTGTAACATGAAGAAGACACTAAAATAGGCACCTAATGTCATTTCAACAAGTTTTAGAATCTAAAAACAGCAAATATCGCAGGTTGAGCAAATACAGAGGAAAACAGCTAGGTGTGTCTTTAATGACTACTGTGACAGGTCACATGGTGCTGTCACCAATATAATTGACATTTTGCAGTGGGACAGTCTTTCTTGTAGTCACCTAAAGCAAGTCTGATACTCTTATATAGAATTAACAGGGGGCGGGGTTGCTAGAGGTACCAACAACCATGTTATCCCAANTCTGTTGAGCAGTTGGCTAAAATAATTGATTTATGTATGCTGATATTTATTTCATTATTTGAAACATTAGATACTATTTGATATAAAACATTTGTACCCATGTTTAAGTATTATGTAAGTGTGCTAGATTGCACCTATGATATTAATAAAGCTGTAGAGTAAATAATCCACAATAATTATACCATTAAAAAGGGACCGGTCGTATGGTAGTTGGATTTACAATTATCTGTGCAACCAGTGCCCATCACCACTAAAGTTGTGAGTTCGAGCCCCATTCAATTGCAAGGTGTACACAATATAACATTATGTGATAAAGTTTGTCGGTGACTTTCTCCAGTGTACTCCACTTTCCTCCACCAATAAAACTGACTGCCACGATATAACTGAAACATTTTTCAAAGTGGCGTTAAACACCATAAAACAAACCAATCAATAGAAGAGATTTGAGCCGATAAAACGTTTAGCACCGCCACTTTTTATTGTGAAGTGCCTATATCAAGCCAAGAGAGTGAGCCATCGTGCCTATGCAAGTCAATTTTGTCTGTTTCTAGGATTTTCAAATTGGATTTTGAAAATATTTTGACGGCCAGGTATTTTTGTTTGTTTTTCAGTTTATTCATAAATACCCCTTAGATAGTGTGTTAAATCAAACTAATATAATTTATAAGACTTTTTCAATGATTAATCCCTTTTAATGTATGGAGGGTCCTCTTTTATAACAGCCATCAATAGAAGATGGACACTGTTACTAAGAATAGAAATATTTAATAGACATGGCATATGACCAATTTTCACAAAACCTGGCTAGAAAGTATATGGAATCTCAAATTTAAATACAAAATTGTATATATATACTGGACACAATATAACTTAAATATTGTTGAAAATGACATTATAAACTATAACTCTAACCCAAATGTATGGACATTTTTCTTCAAATATTGAAATGTACAAGCTATCAAACAGAAAAAACTGCAAATCATGGTAGAACTCGGGATGACCAGGTGCAATAAAAAAAAGAATGTTAAATATCAATATTTTTTTATTCCATCTGAACTTCTATTTCTTCTTATAACATATGTAGGAACACATTGTGGTTTTTTTCCTGTACCTATTTATAGAAATTATATAAACAATTGCCTTGTTATACAATTACATCTTATTGATAGATGAAATATTTATCATATGAGAAACTACTTACTAGTATATCATGGTTTTAAACATAAAAGATGGACTTTGAAGAAAAATGTCTATTAATAAGCAACTACCCTTGTGAAATATCAATTTAAAATGAAAGCTGAACTTTTTTTTATTTACATTTGTAAATATTTTTTAGAGAAGAAAACAATTTGCAGTTTTCTAATACTGTGATGTCATCTTTGTTTGTGTGTTATCAATTTTCTCTGATTTCGTGGTCATTTCATCTACACATTGAAACCGTAATGAAATGTAATCTTTACATAAACCTATTTGGAGTCTACTGATATTCACAAATTGTAGAAGCCATGAACATCACTATCTCATACAAACCACAAAAATTTAATAACCATGAACAAATGTTATGTCACAGTACAAGAAAACGTTTACAAGTCATGTTAGACATAAATCTCTGCTTTTTTGCTTCTTGGACACTTTTAAGTGATAAAAAAAAAACACAAATTATTTGCAAGTATGTTTTGAACTACCAAAATGATGTATGTACCCCACAAATACATGGTTAAACATGAACACAAAATAATTGAACACATTGAAGACACACATTAAGTTTGACACATCACATGTTATTTACAGAAAAAATAAAAACTTGTAAATTTTCCATACAATAGATGAAATCCAAAAATACTTCACATTTTAAAATGCATCACAAATTTCCCGTTAAATATACAGGATGTAACTACGATTTTTTTTTATAATTCAAATTTTTCAATTCAGGAAAGTGCATATTCATTCACTCATGAGAATAGCATTTACAAATCAAATTCAGTGTTTAAATATACCTTTCTAGAAGCTTAACATTAACATATTCTAATTACAATGTATTAATCAAATTAATTTGTAATTAAACAAAATGACTATTGTTAGAAACATCCAATGATGAAGACAATCATTCCCATAATCAAATGAAGTCAATGATATACACAGAACAAACAAACAAAAAAAAAACAAAACAGCATTGTTCTATGTTGAATACAATAGTGGGTTAGGGAGGCTTACGGCGTTTCAACAATATCGGCATTAAACACCCCCCACTATTTGTATTCTACATAGTACCATGCTGTACAATAGTGTATAACAATACAAGCCAACAATGACAATTAAATATACAATTACTCAGCACATTGGAATCGTCGGTCAAATAAACAAAACGTAGATGCAATTATTCAGCACATAAAAGTCCGACGTCTTATTTTTTTCAACAATATTTTTGTAAGCAATCGAGGATCAGTCAGTTTTATCAACAATGATAAATGCATATATACAATTATTCAGCACTCAAGAGCCGTCCATTTTTATCAACAACGAAAAATTACGATACAATTGTTCAGCACACATGGGCCCATCAGTTGTATCAATGACATTCTAAGAATCGTGATTATCAAGTTCATGCTACTGCAGTAACACTGTTTCACTTCACAACATAATTGATTTGCACTTTTTAGGTTTTCGATGTGGAAACAGACACGTTGATTAATATTGTCACACAAAAAGACATGTGGGGCTCGTACAACAATACTGACATATGGACAGCCTTTGTGACAGAGAACTCCACCACCTCATGCAACTGGGGAAGCTGGTCAGTAATGTTGCAACAGTCCCCTCTGTTGCTTTGTGTGTCCTCCTCGTTGATCAACAATAGCCAAAAAACTGCAAATCAATTTTGCTGTATTAACGCAAAAGGTGTTAATACAGCAGAAACACAGACTTGACAGTCGTTGACTATAACATTGTAAGTTTAGATTTGCCTGGATTATCCTGAGAATAAATACAGAAACAATCTCAGCATATGAGGCTCCATTAATCTTTAGCAAAAAATAACTAATGTACAAACATATACTCAGCACTCAAGGGCCTGTATGTCAGACCAACATTGATAAATGTAGATACAATTACTCAGCACTGTAAGGCATTTTTCGTTTTCATCAGAAATAGAAAATAAATTCTGAAACATTATACTCCATAATGTTCCAGTTTTAAAATTAATAACAAAGATGACAAAACACAACAAGTAATTTATATACAAAGTAACATTGGTCAGCAGTAAGAAAGTTGTGTGACATCTTGAAATCGTGACACAAAATATAAAACTTGATAGACAGACAGAAAGTACCATCCACAATAAGAACTACCACATTTACTTAGACCAGGGATCATTCTGGCAAAAAAAAAAACCTGAAAATAAATGAAAAAAAAGCTGAAACCATCTACACCTGTCAAAATCTCTATTTTTGACTTGTTCTGACCATGTCCTGCAACATTAAAAAATATGTACAATGTTCTGAAGGAAAATTTAAACATGACATCATTGTACTTAAGTAAAGTATAAAATTTACCACGGAAACGAAACTTTACAATATTAGCTTTATATCATATTATGCATTGGCTTTCAGACTGCATAGACAATTAAAACAGATTGTGAATTGCTTTAAAGAAATACAAAAATACAGTATAGTGGATCATTTTCCAGCATGTCAAATTTTCAATGAGTATCATTACAAATAAACACTGTGATATTGAAATCACATATCAACAATTTCCTTCATATTCAGAAATCAGTGAACCATAAAATGCTTCACATAAAAAAATAATATCAGTATAGGCGACATTATAAAATGATGCAAAATATTTCTGATATATTGCAGGGATGATCCTGGTTATAAAATAAAATAACTGAAATCAATGAAAAACAGGTGTCCGACACCATCTAGACCTACTTTTAAAATGGTTATTTCTGACATAATCTGACTGTGTCCAGCAACTTTGGGAATACAATTTTCAGTGGAAAATAGCTGAAATCATTTAAAAAATTGAAGAAAAAAAATCATCCCTGTGTTTGGAATAGAACAATAAAAAAATTGTTTGAAAAAAATGTCCATATTTCGGAAAATTATATTTCAATGCATAATGCCACTTCAATAGTTACAGTTGTGATATAAGTGTTTTGCAATATATCTATACAAATTGTCACAAACAAGTTCATGTATACATTACAAAATATTTAACTTGAATTAAAACAATAATTGCCATACAAACCCCCCCTCCCCCACAATTTAAACATACAAATTACAAAGAGCATATCAAGATTTTAGTGTGTTGATAAAGCTACAACCTACAACTATGTCTTCTATGTAATCTGGTGTAAAAAGAAACGAAATTAACATAGGTGTTAATTCAATGTTTTCTATGTTATTTGACTAACAGGTTTGCGATATTAAGTTTCTTAATTCAATGTCTTCCATGTTATTATAGCTTACATGACGAGATTTTAACAGTTTGTTTATTCTTTAATTCTTGATCTTTGCATCAAAACTCTTTCCGAATCCATTCACAAATAACAACTGTAGATATCAATCGCAAATTCTGTGTGTAACTGTTTATACAAAAATAAATATATACATATTCTGTCTTACGATAGATCACCTCTTCAAGCTAATCTTCGTCACTTGCAGCTTCAAACATCTGAAAAATATTAAAAGTTATTTTCATTCAATTCAGTTTTTTACAACAGCTACAATGCATCTATTCTTTTTTTCTCTCTCTCAAATATACAAAATAGGTCTTCATTGTGCAGGGAACATGGCACTCTATAACAAATTACCCACTATATTTTCACGGTCAGGATTTCCGTATCATAACCTTATTATCCCACCCCGCCCCCATCAAAAGGTCATCCCTTATCTGCCACTTGGGGACACACTAGGCAGCTCTTTTGATTGATCCCCGGGGAACATCCACCAACATCTAGAATATGCTTGGTGATACAAATGAGACATTATTGGTTGAAATACTATTTATTTTAACTATCTGATATGGTATAGCTATAGAGTGTAATATTTTAATAATTTACCACAACAATGTCTTGTCACCTAATCTATTACAACTAAGCTGTGAGTTGGAATCCCGCTCATAGTGAGGTGTACTCAATACAACATTATGTAATAAAGTTTGTCAGTGAATTGCAGCAGATCTTTTTTTCTTCTTTTCGTTCGCCTTTACACTTGGATTTCAGTTTCTGCTACGAATCTGGTGGTCTTCTGTAGGGCATCCACACGAATTGCAGCCGATTAGAGATTTTCTCTGTCACGTGTACTCTGGTTTCCTCCATCAATAAAACTAACCACCACGATATAACTGAAATATTATTGAAAGTGGTGTTAAACACCATAAGTTAACCCTAACACACAACAAAATTTGCAGTTAGAAAGAGCAAGGTATGACACATCTTCACTAGCCAAGGCTTACGATTCGCTCCTCTCCTCTCCACCTTTGGCAGATTAAGTCAGAATTTCGTGTCCTCATGGCATTGTTTTCTATTCAATGCAGCAGTGGGTGGCTGTGTCCAATCAAAATGCGTCTAACAAAAGATCACATGTAGAGAAAGAAAAATGTAAACAATGGCGACATGTGGAAAAAACTGTAGACTTTTGTCATGAATATTTGTCCCACAAACACAGAAGAACGATATTTACAAAAACTTTTAAAGTATTTGCTCAATTAACTGAAGTCTTAGGCTACATCCCTTCGAACAGGTAATAGTACAACTTTTCTCATTGGTTGATAATGATGTAATGCAAATGGGCTAAACTGCTAGAGGGCGATACGCAGGAATTACAAAATTCTTACTTAATCTACCAAGGGTGGCGAGGAGAGGAGCGGAACGTAACCCTTGGCTAGCGAAGATGGGTACGACTGGGAATGTTTATATTTTAACATGAAATTATGTGAATATTTGTTTTTGTTAAAACTATCAGTCACTTTCTCCATCATAAAATCACAGAAATAACTCCTGTAATTAACATTTGCGTTTCAATTTTGCTTTAGCGTACAATTGGAAAACAGAAAAAAATGCAGCAAAAAATTATTATTTTTTACTCCATAATATGTACGATCTTGGACAATCTGGTACTGTAATGGAATATTGTTTTTAAGGTAAGGGCAATTTCACTAAATATTTCCTGAAACTTTTTCCACTTGAGAAAGTTTTCTTTCATTTTCAAGATTTTGGATAACCTACATCCATAAGATTTCTGGGTCCAATACATGGTTTAGCAGGTTCTTCACTGTCTAACAGTGCATGGTTACTGTTGTTAAGGGTTGGTGTGGTACATCTGTCTTCTTCAAAACTGGTTTCAAAACTGGTATTAGGACTTGACAAGTGTCTGAAATTAGATGTAAAATAAAATTTCTGATGAAATTAAATGTAAATTCAAATTTCCGATGAAAAGAGATGTAAATTCAAATTTCTGATATCAACATGTCTCAAAATACATGTTATGCCTAAAAAATTCAAAAGTTGGAAAAGATATCTACATCAGAAACCCCAGCAACATAAGAACTTTCTATTCCAACAGGGCAGTTATCAATTTGTTGTGACAGAGAAATATTGTAATCCACTTGTTGCAGAAGCAGAATCTGTTTCTCCTGTGACAAAAATATCAAAAATATTAAAATTTGTTGTCATTGATGATCATTTAAAGGAAATTAGCAGGAATTCTCATGGAGAAATTTAACCATAGTGCATGGTGATTAAGAATATTATGACAATTAAACCAACTGGTTAAACACGCCAAGAATAGGAGAAAATTTGATACGTACCTTGCCCTGTCAGGTAATACTGGTGAAGAACTCATAGGAGAAGACAGAAATGCTACAGGTCTGTGACGTAGAGCTGGCGTAGTGAAAGCCTTTCTCATTGCTGGTCTACTGTAAATATAGGAAAGCCATAAAAACTACATGAAAACACTCAGCAATACTTGAAACTGATTTAAATGATTTCTCGACTCACCATTTTCTCTTGGAACTCACCAAAATTTTGATTTTTGGTGTTTTAATGCCACTTTCAACAATATTTCAGCTATATCATGGCGACCAGTTTTAGTGGTGGAGGAAGCCGGAGTACCTGGAGAGAATCACCGATCATGGGCAAGCAACTCACTGAAACTAACTTTATCACATGCGGCTACGAGTCGAGTGCACCCTTTTTTGTAATTTACAAAGCTGGGCACAAACCCATGCCGTATTGGTGATAGGCTTGTATGAGTTGTTAGATCCAACGACCTCAGTTCATAGTTAGTGTAAACTATATTTTATTCAACAAAAGTACATATAAGACATTACATAGTGATATTCATAGAAAGGGATTGGAAAACAAGTGTAAAACACTTATACAAATTCCTCTCCTGGTAAATTATTGCTAAAACAGATGGATGGTTGTTCAAATTATAATCTTATATATTAATAACAAAAAGTGGTTGGGTGACCACACAAGTTTTGTGAATGATTCTACACAGATCCGTGTAGAATCAGTTCATAGTTAATATGGATATTGGATAACACAAAGACAAGAAATAAGTAAAACAGTTTGTTTCTAAATTTTGATATACAGTTGACTCTCGTTATCTCGAATTCGATGGGACCATGGAAAAAATTTGAGTCAACCATAGTTCGACTCAAGAGGAGCTACGAAAACCGGAAGTGTAGTTTGTTTAATGACGAAAGGGAGACAACTCGAGCGAAATTGTGAAGAGCTAACACCAGCATTGCATGTCCCGATTCTCGGAACGATTTAAAATTTAATCGATGTTTTTGTTGTTGTTTTTTTTTTATGTTAAATTCTTTGAATCTTGTGGAACAACTGATAACTTCTAGATATCTTTTTTGTATGCATGATTATGTTTTTCAGCTGTTGCATTGTCATTAAACTTCACCCATCATGACGTATTTTTCTTTGTGCAATATTTACAATAAATTGTGTGTTTTTATGATTCAATAAAGTGTAAAAAAAATTCCTTTTTTATTACAACTGTTAATTAAGAGTAACATTTTTTTCAAATCTCTCAAAATTGAGAAATTATAATCAAAATTAATTTCCGACAATAGATAAAACACTTCCGTTGTGTACTTTTCATAATCATTGATGTATGCCGACCCAAGCGCACTTATAATATTATGAATCGATAATTTTTGATTGTACACATCTAACTTGTGTCATAATACCAAGCCAATTACTAATTAATTTGACAGATTGTGAAATAAACATGTGAAATAGCCTAAGGTAAAAATGTCAAAGCCAATGACCGGATGTTTCACCTGTGATCCGATTTTAATCCCAAGGTAATACACATGTTTTGACAGGTAAATTCGACTTAACGAATATAAATAATATGGCTTTCTACATCTCGGGATCAAAACTTTTATTCGAGACAACCGAAATTTCGACTCAACAGGAGTCAAATTACATATATTTATACACAACGAAATTCGGGACTTCGATAAAAATTCGACTCAACCTGAAATTCAAGTCAACCGAGTTCAAGACAATGAGAGTCAACTGTATCATTAAAAATAAAGAATAATGTCAACTTTTATTCAATTGAAAGATATAGTTCAATGATTAAAACCAGAAAAGAAGTATGCCCCTGCACTTGATAATTATGGACAAAGTTGTTTTGTTAGGGGTGATTTTAAAAAAATGAAGTGTGTCTGCCTGACCACAAGAAATTACAAACAAGTCAAAAACTGTAGTAGGAGCCATACAAACCATGTTTCCATTATGTAGCTAGTAAGAAGGAAATGAAGTCCAACTACCTGTCATTTTGTGAATATTTGACAAAACACCCCCTCCTGACTTTTCGTCTCGGGGGCATAAAAAGTCCAACTAGCTGTCATTATCAAATATTTGATGAAAATCAAAATCCTGTGGACATGCACAACTCAATTATGTGTATAAACATCCTACAAAATATTAAAGTTGTAGCTCCAAAACTGTAGGAGGAGATAGCCGGACAAACCATGTATTTAGATCCAGACGGACAAACAAAATGACTAAGCCCAACTACCTGTCATTTTGAGAATATTTTATGAAAATCAATATCCTGTGGACATGCACATCTCCATGATGTGTATAAACATCCTACAAAATATTAAAAGCTGTAGCTCCAAAACTGTAGGAGAAGATAGCCGGACAAACCATGCATCTATATCTGGACGGACGAACGGACAAGGGTAAATCAATGTCCCCCCACTTTTCGTTGCGGGGGCATATTTTTTTTTTTAAAGTGACGTATGTCTCACCTGTAAATGTCAAATCTTAAAATACAGTTATAAAAAAAAGTTATTTCAAGTTTAACATAATCTCAGCTGAAACATTATATCTTCAAATATTCATTATAACGGCATCCGTTGTGAAATGGGTAGTGTTTGCATTTCATGTGGAAGAAGATCATGGGTCACAGCCATACTGCAGACAATAAAATTAGTATTTACAGCCTCTACACTAAACATGCAGCATTAAGGAATAAGAGCAAAGAATATATGGCTTGGAATCGGAATAATGAGTCCAAGTTGTGGGACATGTCTACCAGTGGACTGTCTTTTCAGTGAGAGAGCACTATAAAATCCAACTCACTATGTTGGTCTAGAACGAAGTGGACATCATCTCATCCAAATTTTCTCTCTCCAAGATATACGGTAGCTAAAAATTGCCCACTCACTCATATTATCAATTACTTCAATATCATTTTTTAACAAGTTTATTAAATGTCTAAATTCCATCTAAGCAGAAGCAAGGGCATCCATCTTGGATCAACAATATTTCATGTATATCTTGGCAGTCAGCTTATTGGTGGAGGACACCAAATACCATAAGTAAACCACCGACCTGTCGCAAGTCACTCACAAACTTTATCACATAATGTATCGAGTACACCTCACCATGAACGGGGTTCGAACTCACAACTTTAGTGGTGAATGGCACTGTAAATTCAACTACCATACAATCACGATGGACCCTTTAAAAATGTTGGTGTAGTGCATACCTTGGCACAATGAATTCAGATGAAAATCCATCACTTGATGAAGAGCTATCCAATGGAGCACCAACTGAGTTATTGTGTATGCTGATGTCATCTTCAAAACACTCATCTGTCAAATAAAGATAAAATTATGAACAGAATAACAGAGAACAATCACTATTTCTATCTTATCTCTTCTTTTGTTTACTTCTAGATTGTGATATTTACAGGGTTAGAAAATAAAATAACTGAAAATCAACGAACAATAGTTGAAACCATCTACACCCCCTTTCAAATGACCCATTTTGGACCTGTTCTGACCGTGTCCAGCAACTTTTACCAATTTCCCTGCATAGGAAAATAGATGAAATCATTTAAATAACTGAGGAAAATCACCCTGTATTTATATGATTATTTCTATCATTCTTTAGATGTTTATGACTAATTGATATTCAATCTGTTAGAAGTATCATTTATGATTTTTTTTTGTCCTATAAAGAGTAAAGGTCTTTAACTAGCATATTCTACCTTCCTAGTTAGTAGAAAATTGACCTAACTATAGCACTGTCCATGTATATGTTGTCATTTATTTTTGTGCGAGTACATGTATGTGTTCTTTTTGAGTAGAAGGAAATCTGTGCAGGCTTTTTGCTATTGTTTGTTAATATTTGTATTGCTGTTGGAGATCCAGTTATCAAGAGGGGAGGGTTGGGATCTCATCAACTGGTTTAACCATGCCACATTTTTGTGCCCGTCACAAGCCAGGACATGGATTTCCAATGCCATATGTTGTGGATTTTTTATGTTCAATAATTTGTTCGTTTTGTTGATATTGGTGGAATTGTTGACCATCACTGTTTAAACTTTCTTTTCATAATTCAATATGTTACGTGCATGCATACATTTTCAAATTGACCCTGATCTGTTCCATCCATATAACATGGTGGAATGTCTGATACAGGCTTTCATTAAACAGATAAGCCTATTAAATGTCTGATCTGTGTCTTGAAATCTTACATTCAAGTACAGATATTCCCCATCTTATCAGGCCAGATTTCAGATAAACTGAGATAGTAAAATACTACTAAATCCCCCCCCTAAAGTGAGAACCACTCCTCTTACAAGGTGCCTTATTCATTGTAGAAGGGCTGTCCTTATAAGAGGGGGATTTCTCCACCTGAAGTTTAAGCTATATATTTCTCTTCTTGTTTAACCAGTGATTCATCTAGGCACCGGACTCGGGACATTTGCCCACCTATTTCTCAAATTGTCCTGAAGAACTTTATAAAAAATAGTTTAATTATTAAAGAATGTCTTGTCAGAAGAAATTTTGATAAAACTGGCAATTGTCCTGAAGATTTCAAAGTCTAGCTGAAACACTATTAACTATATTATACCTACGTACCATCAGAAATACTATGGTCTAATGGATACCCTGAGCTATAACTGGTATTACTACTACTAGGCACTTGACGTTCCCTGATCTTTTTGACAGGGAAACTGAACACACTTGTGATCATGAACACAAATTGTAGGAGACGAAAGAACAAGGCTTTAATTGAGTTGATCTGAAAATATAAAATTTACGTAACTATAGGAGACAAAAGAACAAGGTTTTAATTGAGTTGATCTGAAAATATTTAATGTAAATAACTGTAGGAGACGAAAGAACAATGCTTTAATTGAGTTTATCTGCAAATATAAAATTTTACCAACTGTAGGAGGGGTCTAGGACAAAAGCCCCCCAATAATGAAAAGTATAGGTTCATGTTTTTTTGTGTCATATGTATTTCTTTTATTTCTGTTTTTCTGTTTAACTGTTTGGATATATTTCTTTGTATCTTATAACATGATTCAAGACTTTTTTACCTCTGTATTTGACCTCAAACCATATTTACATATTTGGGAGCAGGACAATACCCCCCCCCACAAATTTTTTTCAGTTTTATTTTGGTGGCTTTATGTTGTTTTAAGCTCTTTGGTTCGACTGGTTGCCTATTGCTGCTTCAGAACACTTAGTAACAGTTGTGCTGATGATCTGCTGGGATGTCTCATTAGCATCAATAGCTCTATGTTTAATTATATTCTTTATTTGTAGAGTCCCCTTGTGACATGGGTCTGCAGCATGGTTGTGTGTGTTGACATTACCAACTGCTTCTTCACCTCTGACTTTAATTTTGGCATTGCAGCTATTGAGTCGTCTTAGCTCACATTCCCAAGATACAACACCATTGGCAAGGTTCTTCTGCTTTACATAGAGGAAACCTTGGTAGCTTAGTTTCTGATTACCCCTTTCTGACTCTATGAACTCCATTACACTACTATACTTTCACTTCAAAATACACTCTTATTTAAGCCAGTTCTAAGCTTTTACTTAGCTTGGAATCATTATTTCTCAAAATTCTTTTTGATTATTAACCTTTGTACTTAGCTCTGATCATTGTTTAATAAAATTCATTTTTATAATTTTTCTTTGAAGACCAATTTTGTAAGGTAATTAAACTTAATTTGAAAATCATTAAACTCTATCTCTTAAAAATAAAATATCTAAAAATAATAATAGAAAGTTATTTTTAATATCATAGCTTGTCCAAGCTGTATAATCCTTTTGATGATTAATATACAAAGAAAAAAATCTAACTTGAAAGTAATTTGAATAATTCAATCTGTCAGAGCTTATGCATATTTATTTCTCATTTAAAAAAAAATGTTTTCAAATAAAAAAATAATAAAAAATAAAAATGAAATAAAAAAAATTGGGGGATGGGGGGCAATTGTTCGGGGGGTTATTGTCCTAGACCCACATATTTGTATCTTTGCACACATTTTGGACTTATTGTAACATTATTTTTTAATATTATTTTTCATAATAAGTTATTTTTGGAACTTGAAGATATCATAAACAATTGAAGCATTTGTTTAAGAATTACACTAACCCTCATCAAGAAAATAACTCGCTGATTACTTTTAATAACTTTAAAGGTTAAAAAGGTAATTATCTATTGTTTATCAATAAAAACAATTTCTGATTAACTTTACATGATTAATTTCAATTTAAACATTTAAGCAGTGTTTTTTTTTAATTTACACTTTATAAATGAACATAACAATGAACAATATGTGGAAAAAAAATGTTTTTAACGTATTTTATTTTTGTATTAATTCTTTAAGATATTTTTTATTATCACCATCAATATAAAACAAATGTAATAAGATTGTATGATTATTTCATTATTGGGGGGGCGGGGCTTTTGTCCTGTTCCCCTGTAGGAGACAAAAGAATAAAGTTTATATACATTCAACATGAAAATATACCAAAGGTTCATATGTTATTTTACTTAAAGGGGCATTATCTGCCAAATCGTAAATGTTTGTTACCCATAAAAACTATCAGATATGATTGATGCCTTAATAAAACGTGTTTCTGTAACTTATAAATGTCATGAAATGTAAGCGCATCGGGGAAAAAATGTGTAACTGCTCGTGTTTTGAGATAGATCAAGAAATGGACATCATCTTATTAATTATCGACATTATTTACGGAGTTGGGTCAAATCGTCATTAAATCAGTACAACAATGCACTAATTTCTTATTTTTTGTGAATCTGCTTTTAGTCGGTGTTAACTACAGACAAAGAACCATGCAAGTTGGCAGTTAATAAGCGACAAAATACAAATTATTTGTTTTTACCTGTCACTAGTAAGGTCAATTGCATACGGAAAAAGCGAGGTCAAATTATTTGCTTGCAAGCAAATAAGTAATCGATGGCAATTTTCGTTCTCAAAAGGCGGAAAGTGGTTCGATAAA
Organism: Gigantidas platifrons; assembly: GCA_002080005.1. Classification (NCBI taxonomy): domain Eukaryota; kingdom Metazoa; phylum Mollusca; class Bivalvia; order Mytilida; family Modiolidae; genus Gigantidas; species Gigantidas platifrons. Next base: position 71,134 of record MJUT01022760.1, read on the forward strand.
CTGTTTAATGTGAAATATTTACCTTTATTTCATCATTTTAAAGCTCTTTACCAATTTCCAAAACATATAATTTTTTTAGTCAAAATCGTAGCTAATGCCCCTTTAAGAATTTTGCTGTCTGTTTTTACCATTATTATTATTTAACAAAGGTAATGAGACCTGTTATTTATTTTCTTTGGTCTTGTATTGTAATTTTTGCCTAATTTTTTCACATCCAATTTTAAATTCATATTTTTTTTTTACAATTAATATTAAATTCATAATTTTTTAAACCAGTCCTCACGATGAGCACCGGTCCTTCTCGACCTAACACCACTAAAATTTTGTTCGGACCAGTAATTTTTTCAGTTTTTATTTAGAAATATATATAAAAAAAATAAATTCAAGAATTTGCTTCGGACCAGTAAATTCAAATTTTCATCTCAAGGACTAAACATCTAATGCTAAATTCATACTTTTTCTTTTTCTTAACATCTAACATTAAATTCACTTTTTTTAAACAATAACTTCACTACTTACAGCACTTTTCATCATGTATTCTCTTCTCCTCTTCTTCCACATCTAGACAATTAATTATAACATAACATTAGTATTTATTTAAATTGCTATCATATTGAATTATACAAATCATTGATTGATTGTTGCGCATCATCTACCTGCAAACATTTCATACATATTCATGACCATGTACAAACCATTAGATAATTCAGAATTAGTATGTTCTACATAATGCTTACACTTGGAGTAATAATATACCTCAAATAGATTCTACATTCTTAGCTATAGCAAATTAATTATGTATACCTCAAATAGATTCTACATTTTTAGCTATAGCTAATTAATTATACCTCAAATAGATTCTACATTTTTAGCTATAGCAAATTAATTATGAACATTCACAGACCATCCTTTTGTACTGTCAATGTGTATCATATTGTTGTCATTTCTTTGAAAATATGCAGTTTTTTTTTAGTTGATGTGAATTTGGGCAGGTTTTAAAAAGTAATGTTGCCTTGGACACAGTCACACTTGTATTCAAGTCACTGTTGGGACAAAAAAAAAACTAGAACTGTGAGTGACCTCACTGAAGCGATACCAACCGCTTGTAGTTTAGTAGGAGTTGCGCTTACAAGCCCCCCCACCCTATCGTGTAAGTATAAGTTGAATTATCTCCCCTTTTAAATTTTGGACAGCAACCATATTCCTTCATGCACATCTGCAGGTAGTGTACTACAAGTGTGTAAAGTTTCATAAAAATCTAATAAGCCGCTTAGGAGGAGTTGCGCTTACAAGGTACATGGACGGACAGACAGGGTGATTCCTATATACCCCCCCAAACTTTGTTTGCGGGGGGTATAATGATCACTTAAGACAACTGACAAACTTATCTAAGGTCAGTTTATCTGGATTGTCAATTCTGGTCTGTTTTTACTGTTACAAGAAGGTAATTTATTGAAAAACATGGTGGTTGCTTTGTAATGCTGTAGAGTTTTTGTAATGATTTACTGTTAATTAATTGATTTTTTCCATAATTTGATATAAACAACACAATTGATACAATTGTGTATTGAGAATATCATGGTCTTGTCAAATCAAAATTGGTATTTGATGCTTCTCTGCAATTGTTCAGAAATTTGGCTTATGATGTAACACTTTTTTTATTTTGTGGAAAGAATGACCTAGTTTTTATTACGCAGATCTAAATGTTAAATACAGGACATAAGATACCTTTCTAACATATGGGAATGCTAATACTTGGTCTACTGTTGGTCGACTTTTAGGGTCTGGATCTAACATTTGACGAATTACATACTTCAGGTCAAATGATTTGTCTGCAAGAAAAAAAAACATGATAAAATACTATCAAAATTCTGCTCCCTTTTCCTCCTGATGTGAGGTTTAAAAATTGTTTCACTTAAGAAATAATTCATCCAGTTTCTACATGTGTAATATTATTTTCGTAATTTTTTTTTATCCAGAGCGATGTTTGTAAATATGCATGTGTGAATTCAACTGTTCTTATAGAATGTGTAAAAAGATGTACCCAAACAATTACACTGCCTTGAATAGCACAAATAACCCGTAAAACATAATTTACATGACATCTAATTATGAAGATTTATGTAGATTTTCATAAATGTAATAAGCATAATACCTCTGAGAAACTCCTCTGGAATAGTCCCAGCCCTCAATAAATGCCAGCCATCACCTCCTCGGGGAAGATCAAGGTCACCAGCTAATTCAAGTGTAGTCAATCCCAAACTGAAATACACAGCATAGACAGTTTTATAATCATGTAACTGCTATAGCCATCATGTTGCCACAAAATTAGGAAGTGTTCAAGTCAATTAATGGAAAACGTGAGCAAACAATATGAATATGTGTTACTATCATTACAATCCTACTTACATGGATGGAAAATGTGCTTGACACAAGCAATGTTTTTGACTCTTGAATGTTCGAATAAACCCTGGTAAAATTCCGCAGAAAAAGAATGGAAACAGTTAGGAATTGTCTGTGACATTAGACACCTGTGGTATTTGACTCAATCATTTTTTGACAGAAATGTGCTTGATTGTAATTACAAAACTCATTCATGACAACTAACAAGGGAAACAAAACTTCCTTAAAGACATAACTTTTTAAGCATGAAAATTTAGAAATCTAATTTTATATGTTTGATGTTGTATTTATATATTCACGTAGGAGTCCTCATCCATGTCATTGTGCTTATGTTTACCATTATCAGCAACTCCCAGCCCACTTTAGTATAAATAATGACATTTCAATGTGCATGTCTCCCGATCAGGCTGAATGGATGTTACGTCTTTAAGATTAATCAAGCATAATTATCAGTTGTAAATGTAAATGTAATTGAAAAGACAAAATATCACACACTGGAGTGGATATATTCTTTAATTTTCTTATAAATAGAAAACAATTTTGGTGACAAAAACATATTTGGTGAAAATTTCATGGGAGTGCACAAATAAAATATACTATAACAAACTACTATGACGATTTACGAGAACTTCCTCTGATAATTTAGACTTCAAAAGAGATTTTCTGTTGTTAGTGTACATGGGATACATAATATTATAGAAAAGTTATACTTTTGACGGTAACTTAATGAATATACTAAACAAGTGTTAGGGTCACTCTGCTGGATTACTTACCTGCAAATATCAGCAGGTTTACCAAACTTGCCATCCAATAACTCTGGTGCCATATATTTTGGGTCTCCTTCCTGGGCTTCTGATAAATCACTTCCCTGAAATAGGTGAACATAACTGTTATGATCATGTTTAAAACTGTCAGGGTCAAGTATTAAACCCTATTTGTGAATATTCCACAGTAGACATAAGTCACCTTCCTATTATTGCAAGCAACTTAAAGATATTCACATTATGTGCATCTAAGAACAGTTATGAATTAGAGATATGATAAAAAATATAAAATATTAGGTGCACAACTTCCGAATCTGTAAACGAAAATATGCAAATTTGATTAAGTTCTGTTCATTGGTCTATGACGAGTTGCAGTTTAGAGTAATGTACCCCTCTCTACCATCTATAAAATCCCTGCTTGACTCTGGGAAACTCCAGATATCAACGAGACAAAAATAAAATAAAATAGAAGGCGTACAATTTTATGTCCTGTAGAAGTCTATGTGTAAGTTCGGTTGGTTTTTCTATCAAGTGGTTTAGGACAAGTTGCAGGATGATGCTATACAGGCGACATGCAACATGCAACATATTGTAAATGAATTTCTTAAATGGTAACAATAAACATAGCTTTTGTTTTATATGTAAACCATGTACTGAGGTAGAAACTTCATTGATTTACAAAAATATTCACTTACCTTAGATACATCAAGTATCAATCCAAAGTCTCCCAGCTTACAGATGTCATCGTACGATATAAATATATTTTCTGGTTTGATATCCATGTGGACCAAGTTATGGTCATGTAAATGCTTCACTGCCTAAAATTATTAATTTAAACATATTTTATTTAAGGATTGATCTCAATTATTTGGTTCATGAAGAAATAAACTCAAAAATGTGGTACACACTGTGTAACCTGTGAAGCGGGTTACACAAGGGTGTGTACCACATTTTTGAGTTTATTTCAAATGAACTCAACAAAAAATTGTGATCAATCCTTATAAATGAATTCCTAATTAATTTTTTTTCTTGTCCCAAAAATATTTTGACGGATAATAATTGCTTAAATAGAATTAAAAATAAAAATTTTCCCAATTGAGACCCCAGCTTGTGACTTCCGATTAAAATGTTTATCTATGACATGATGGATAAAAAATTCTAACCAATCAAATTCAAGCATTTGCTACAAATTAATTTATTCAGAAAAGTACTGAAAACGATTGGATAGCAGGACTAGCCTATATATATCCTCTCCTCATACAAGGCTACAGCAACAACAGAGTTTATAATTATTATACAATCAAAGAGAGGTAACTCTAATATAATATATAAGGTAAGTGAAATGCTATAGAAATTAATAAAACAATTTGTTCAATTTGGAAGTTAGTTTCATTATTATTGAAAGGTAATTTGGAAAAAGAAACATAATTTAAATAAATTATTATGCTGTAATGTTGTTCACCTTGTGGTAATGTGCTACTCAATAAGAAGTTCTAAATGTTTGAGCCGAAATGTTCAAGTAGCATTAATACGGGAAAAAATCATACTGATAATAATAAATTATTTTGATCTGAGCATTGATTTAAATGTTTCCCACTATAATAATAAGAAGAGAAAATAACATACAAATATAACATAATAGTGAATATAATTATGATGAGTTTGTCAACAAGGAAAATTAAAAGTATATTTGAATGTAGTAATTTGGAGACAGTTAGAACCTTTTACTATTTTTAATAAATAATTGTATATCAAGTACTAATTCCTGATTCTGATGATAGTTCAGCATTTCACATCCATTCAATATAGTTGGTAAATTGAAATTTATATTCAGTTTAATAAAAGTATTTTTTATGGTTTGTCTCCGAATATTATATTCCGGACAGGGTATGAAAAAGTGTGCAGGGGTCTCGCAGGGACAATCACAATTAGGGCAATTAATTCTATCTGTTAAGTGGTGATCATAAAGATGAAGATTCAGATTACTTGCTTCATTCCTAATCTGACACGGAGCAATATTTTCCTTCCTATTACCTACATGGAAATACTCAGGGATCTTCTTCAAGTTAGAATGTAACTTTTTTTTAAATGTTTCTACAGATCAATAGTACAGTACTAGGTAAAAAACTTTTATTATAAGAAACTGTATCACAATATGGAAGTCGCAAGTTTTCATTTGAAATTTGATGGCACAAATTATATTTATGAACCTTTTCTGTATATGGTCGTACAAGATAAGATAAATAAGTTTGGAGTATGTCCATTTATAATTTTATACATTAAAATAAGTTTGAAATGATGTAAGAAACACGAACTTAGCGATCATTTACTAGTTAACTGTATACAAGCTGTCCAATATACACATGGCACTAAAGAGCATATTACATTAAACTGACCTTAAACTGGGACCGGGGCATAAATAGCTTTGGGCGGAGCAAACATTCAGATTGTTCATTATTTTGGCTGCGGTTATCTCGAGGAGGAAATATCAATGATGCATGGTTTCAGTTACTTTTGGAGCAAATTATTTGACAGGCATGGTCACTAGTGTTCCTCCCTACTAAACTTTCAGTCTTTTCTTAATCTATCTAAAAACTACAAAAATCACTTCGAAAATTCTAATTGGAGGTATGTGACCTTTAGGTCACGTTGGTCATGTGACACAGTTTCATAAATATGCTGTTCATATCAACAGGGATTTTTATTTATCATTCTATTAATAACACAATACCCTTAGTGATCTGGTGATAAGCTCCGCCCACAAATTTTGTCTGTAGGCACTACTGCAAATACCTGTTTAAGATGCATTGTTCGAAATTAATGCATGTATTCTGAGAAATAATTAAGTATCAAATTTTGTTGTCCTTTCACTCTAATTGTTAACATACTTTTTCAACTGTCAAACAAGCACTTGAAATTCATGTTAAAAGTTTCCTTCATTAAAGCATTTGAAAGACAGATAACCCAACGCTTTGAACAATATCATGTTGCACCACTTATTCAGAGCACAAACTAAGCATCTCATGCTTTTACACTTATGGAAGGTGGTTTGCTTTAGTTATGTGTTTATCGCCATTTTCAACAATATTTCAGTTATCTTGGCAGTCAGTTTTATTGGCGGAAGAAACCTGAATACTCTGAGAAAACCAATGACCTGTCGCAAGTCACTGACAAACTTGATCAAAAATGTTGTATTGAGTACATGAACGGTGTTCGAACTCACAACTTAAATAGTGATAGGCACTGATTGCACATGTAGTTGTAAATCCAACTACCATAGGATCATGACCATGGCGGCCCTCTATGGAAGGAGATGACCTGAAGTAAGACTCAAGATGATAGAAGATGAAATCCAAGCTTTAAACACAGGTACAGTAACAGTTATTGCACGGAAACCATTGTACGATATCTACAGAGATGCTAGCAGGGGTTTAAAAACATTTTCTCCCATACAATACCATAAACCATGCATTCCTTTTCCTCAAGTCCAAAAATACAAAGCTAGAAAGGTTTCAAATTCTCTATAATTACCATCAATAAATCCACCAAGAAATTCCAGATTCCTTCCTCTAACATATCATGGTGTTGATCTGTATATTCTGAAAAACTGGATAAAAACAAATTCCACATCAGTTTAATACTATATGCTACCGATCCCAATTTGAAAATTCTAATTCTTTGGACCAATGCATTTGTCGAAATTTCAAGTGTCTCGAAGTAACTTTTCAGCCCCCCTAAATATACAAATATTCAAATTATGTTTGCTATGTTGAAATTATAAATTAAATCAATTAACAAACCCAATTTTCAAAAATCAAATTTAATCCATTTTATGCAAGTTTTACTCCTAAGATTTTAACAATACAAGGTTTCTATGGAAACAATTTCATACCTAATTTTACAAAGTTCTGTCTGTATATAAAGATGCTGTCTCTCCTCCCAAGCTCTATAAAATGTTACACAGTTAGGATGAGGGGGCAGTGTCTCATGCTTCGCAACTTCCTCTAATTTTCTTCTCCTGTTTAAAATAAGATTTTTTTTCTTCAATATTATGAATGATTATACTACATAGATAATTATATTATACTGCTGTGCTTCATATATTAGAAAGGTTAAAAATTTTATATCACATATTCTATTTGATGTGAGCACATTTAAAGATTTATTTTTACACACTCAAAATGTCTTGTTATATTGATTTCATCAAAAGTAACAGGACGGGTGCCACATGTGGAGCAGGAACAGCTTACCCTTCCAGACCATCTAAGTTCATCCAATGTTTTTGGTAGGGCTCATGGATCATTGTTTGTCCTCATTCTTTTGGCCATTGTAATTATCTGTCCTTCTTCGATTTACAGCTTTTGATAACTCATTTGTAATCTTCAATCTTCAAACTTTTCTTTCATAGGAATAATTCATAAGATCAGGGCTCTACGATTCATACCAGCTCCCATTAGCCCCTGGCTAGTAAGGAAATATTTTTTACTTGCCAACGAAAGGATGTTACTAGCCAGATTAATAAAGATACTAATTCGTTAGGGATGGCAAACCGTTCAGAATTTACTAACCCGTTACTCGGTTAACCGGTAGATATCATTGTTCAGATGTAATCTTGCAAGGGACACATCCATAAGGCGATGTTAATAATAAACTTATATTACATAAAGAATTACAAACATTGAAACAAACAAAATTTATCTGTACAGTTCTTTTTTTAGATTAAAATTAAACACTGTCACGGTAAATTGTGTATCTGCTTGTTCTGTTACATAGTTCTTATTAGGAAAAATTAAATTGACATGGTCCACGACAGAAGAAGATAGTCTCTTAATTTATTGACGAGTGATCCTGTGGCTGAGAATATACGCTTAGACTGTACGGATGTTCCGGGAATACTGAGATACAGATGCGGAAGCACTGGATTTTACTGTATTTCGTAAAGGAACCTTATAATCTGGAGCTAGGATACTCATTAAATTTAAAAATCCTTTGCCTTCTACGAGTTTTAGCGGCATATAATCCAATACCACCATTTCAACTATTGCTCTTGTAATGTGTTCATTCTGGGAGGATGACAATTTCCGTGATCGTGGTGAATTTGCAAATTCGGCTACAGATTGTTGTTTTTTCAGGCATAAACCATCCAAAAATATCTGACGAATGTTTTAGCTTTAAATGATTAAGCATATTGCTAGTTCCTCCCATAGATGTCATTTCTAAATTGCAGTTTGAATTTCACAATTTTCGACTCAACATCTCGTTTAAAATACGATCAAGCTTTCGATTGTGGTGGAGGCATTTTGTAATGAAACTTCAAACATTTCAATTGCAAGTTAATTAGACAGATTAACAGTTTATACAATTGTTGTGATTAGTTATGGTTGTAAAAACACGAATGCCCAAGGGATAGTTATCGTGTCTTATCACAGTTATTTAATTATTGATTTAATCCGAGATCTAAGTTTATTTACTGTTGCAATATACATGTACTTTAAATATTTTTTAACTTTTATGAATTGAGAAAACAGTGACAAGATCGAGATATTTTCATCATATTTTATCAAAACTTAACGAATAATCGAATCCCAAAATAGCTAACCGGTTACGATCTTTCCGCCGGTTAACTGGTTAATCGTTGCCATCCCTATAATTCGTACTATATAACTCCAATATAATTATTTCTTTGGCAATAACAAAGGCAATTTTATTATTATAAGTCCAATTTCATTTTTTATACGCCCGTCTCGAGACAGGCCATATTATGTGATTAGGTATGGCGGGCGGGCGTCCACACATGTTTCCGCAAAATAACTTTAGTTCTGTATATCGGATCGTTACCAAAGTTGGCCACATGATTCTCCTGTGGAAGGGTAAGAACCATATTTATTTTGGGGTCATTAGGTCAAGGTCACAATTGCTATAAATAGAATTTTTGGCAACAGGGTCTTTCCGCACGATAACTTTAGTTCCGTATATCTGGATCTTTACCAAACTTGGCCACATGATTCCCCTGTGGAAGGGGAAGAACCCTATTTATTTTGGGGTCACTAGGTCAAAGTAACTGTAACTATAAATATAATTTCTGACAACAGGATCATTTCCACACAATAACTTTAGTTCTGTATATTGGATCTTACTGTTTTTCAAAAGACTGAAGTATTAAAACTTGAAGATGGTTTACTGGAGCTAAAAATGTAAAAGTATATTATAAGTTAAGGAATGGGCTTTTGCTGATACCATATACTGAAACATTTTTCATTTTTCTCACTTTTATTATGATAAACAAGACTTCCACGTTTAAACTTTATCTTTCCAGTAACAAATTCGGTTTTGTCAGCAATATCTGGTCCTGCCATTCGGCAAACATCACAAGACATAACGTCACTACTGTAATCGTAAATAATGAGCCACAAAAACTCTGTCTTCCAGACATCTTGGAATTTACGCTTTCCAGCTTTAGAACCCGAACCTTCATTAGTATTTTGGCTTTATACTTGTCGATGTTGCATCAGGCAGGCCAGCTTCACGATCAGTTGACTCAACAGGTTTATTCTTTGCGAGAAAAAAATGGAAGAATGTTTTGTTTTTAGTCGGTTCAAAAGCTCTTAAGAACTTATGTTGTATTGTCTTGCCGACTTTAAACAGAGCTTATTTGATTTGATTTGATACACATCGTGGTAACTTTCAAGCGTTAAAACTATGTGATTTAAAACTTTCGTATGTGAGTCAATTGTGCAATTTAAAAAAACCGGATAATCAAAGTCGGAATTTAAATTGAAAAATATCATCGGTGATGGAATGACAAATTTCCGGAAATATCAATTCGCCATCTGGCTATCAATACAGAATTTTTACTCGCATTTTACAAAAGTAACTCGCAAAAGCGAGTATTTTGGTCGCAATGTAGAGCCCTGCATTAAAGATAAATGACAGTAAAATATAAAGAATCTTAAGAATGCAGTGTTCATGTGTCTTTCAGTTGGTTATCAATGTTGCTAACTGATTACCTATAAGCCACTTCTCTTTTCCAAAGAATGTTGATATGCATGTTACAATCGGAAGCAGGTAATCAATGAACTTTTGTCTTGATTTTGAGACATGAGCAAAATAATGCGGTTGCAGGATGGTTCAAGAGATCTAGCATATTTGCACAGTGATCTTTACTGTGCGAGTCCTCAAGAATTGTATAAATATGAATGATACATTTTAAGCACAGGAAAAAATTTGCATGTAAATTAACAGAATTATTTCAAAATAGAATACCTATCAGATTCTCCTCTAAAACGTTCATGAGATCTCTTCACAGCATACAATTTACCATCTTCTTTACATCTTACTTTATAGACCTGTCAAAAAATGTAATAAATACATATATGCTTTGTAGATTGCCATTTGTCTTTTTATTTTAGCCATTGTAATGCATTGTCTGTCCTTTGATTAACGGCGTCTGATTATCCCTTTGGTATCTTCAAACTTTTCAGATGTTAAACTTATCAATTTTGATTCCTGCAATTTAAGAAAACATCATGGTAAATCATATATGAACCTACATGTATGTCATCAGTCTTCACAATCAAGTTTTTCTTTTACTTACAAGTGCGAAGAGAAATTTGAAACAATTTTGATTAAAGACAAGAGTGAATTTTCAATGTTAGTTTTTAGTCTTTGCTATTCAGGTTTATAATAAACAGTGAAGACAGTGTGCATCAAATGATAATGGTTTAGAAGATTGATTGCCGTAACTAAAAGACTACTAGAGTTTCAGCTTTGAACTTTGTTCTCTCAATGTTTTCTTAAATGCATTTGGACGCTTTTGATTTTTAATGACAAGCATTCATGATCATCTGCATTTGTTTTTTTACGTTACGCCTCACCGGGTAAACATTTAGAATCATAGTGGTCTACGTTAAAAACACTTCAGTTTTCAAAAGAATGCACCGCTTCATTCCAAGGGGATTGTGCAACATTAACACGATTTCAATTCCATCACAATTAATCTCTCAATCAACCTCATTTTCTCTTTTGTCTTCTGATCATGACTTTCCTCTGTGGTCTCACACTTCTCTATATTAGTCCTTTAAATGATAGGCCATGTCTACCTTTTATTTCAAAGTAGTGAGAGACCTGTTAACTCACTTCCAGTCCTTGAAATGAACATTTGAATTCTTGAATATATCTTCACTTACTGGTCTGAACAAAGTTTTGCTGGTCTTGGGCCAAGAGGACCAGTGCTCATCGTGATGATTACACTTCATCCCTCACCCCTTTCATTGATACACACATCGTGATGATTACACTTCATCCCTCACCCCTTTCATTGATACACACATCGTGATGATTACACTTCATCCCTCACCCCTTTCATTGATACACACATCGTGATGATTACACTTCATCCCTCACCCCTTTCATTGATACAGATTTTAACATATACATACCTCTCCAAAAGATCCCATTCCAAGTTTAGATATAATTTCAAATTCTTGCTCAAAGTATAGATTTCTGTCATTATTGTCTGTTTTACCCAAAAATGCTAAGTAAGAGTTAAGAAAAATAATCAATAAACTAATTTCTAGTGGTGGTGCACCGATCATCAGAAGCATTAAGGCCAAAAAAAAACAAAAAACGTGTTTCCGATTGCATGGTCTTAAAATTAGGGTCGGTAGGTCGGGATTATCAGGGCATGAAGAATTATTTATAAGTCACTTACAAAAGGGAAAGTGAAGTAAAAAATTTACTTTCCCTTCCTAATTTCTACTTTCCTGTTGAGGCCCACGAAGCCGGCGTAATTTATCTAGGTTTTGGGACATGTCCCCACATGAAAAATTTTGAAATATTTAATGAAAATACTGCATTCTGAACATAACTGAAAGGGTTTTGTTGTTTGAAAATACAGTTAGCTCAAAGAGGATGGATTCTCCCACTCCAAAATCTGTGGAATTTCTTGGTGTAAAACTGAAATACACCGAAAAAATCTTGGTGTATCTTTGGAGCATTTGGTCATAAATAAGCAGGGTTTCTCACCTGAATCGGTGGGCCGCGTTAAAATTTATGGTTTTAATCCCATTGATCTATGGCACTTTCCCCACGGGATTCAGACAGGTGTTATTAAAAATCAATAACTCAGGTAAGCATAATTGCCCGTTTGTGTGACTATTTATAATATTTGTCATCAGTAAAAAATATTAAAATAAAAACTTATGTTGGCAGAGATCATAATATTTCCCTGGTTCTGCGTGTTTTCCCTTTTGCTAAAAACAGTAACATTCTCGGAATCAATATCTCGTATATGGGTATGGACATTTGCATATTGGCAGTACCCCATCAGACATGGGCTTAGTCAGAGCGATATATTCGAATCCGGTGCTAATAAAAATTTGTGATGAAATTATTTCGTTGAAAATTGTACTTCCGAGTTGACTTTTTTCAGTAGGCTAAAATATTTTGTGTTGACCAAGGATTTATATCCTACTATATAAATCCTTGTGTTGACTTAAATTTTTTATTTAAAATGCCAACTGTTCCGCGGGATTTCCCTTGTGATAAAAAAATAGTAACATTCTCGGAATCACTATCTCGTTTAGGGGTATGGACATTGACCATTTGTCAGTACCCCGTCGAGTTGAGCTTTGGAGCTTCTGCAGATGATACCAACGCCCTAAATTATCAAAAAATGCCGTTACAATGTGAAAGGCGCTAGAAAATCGATGCATCAATCGTGTATGTTCAGGTTTTGACTGATTTGAAATACACTAGCGAAGCAAATTCTTTTGTGTATTACACAAAAAATCGCACGAGTGCAAAAGGTAAATTTTGGAAAAAACGATCGAAATACTTAGGGACAACGATCTATTGTAAATATTTAAAGTTCCACGCAACATCCTAATCAGATTAAATACCGGAGGCATTTAAACATTTTTATTACTCTAGACGACCATAAACCACGCGGTGTTGGGTGGACCAGCTTGGGAGGATTTTGGGAGCAAAATCTGAAAATTAACGGCGGCACACCAATATTCACCGAAATCGGGGGGGGGGGAAAAACGATAGAGAATCCATTCGCGTTGAGCTAACTGTAAATTGATTTTTCTTACTTTGTTTTTTAATCAATTTGAGATTTGAATCTAATTAAAACTACATGTACATTATTGCTGGATTGTGATTATTATTTTTGATAGATCTTTTTTTAATGCTTCTAGTTGTAAAGTTGGGGAATTTTACAGAGGGTGCAGGGTTTCCGCTGGCGTGCGCCATTTGCGCATTTGGCGAAAAATCTATGATTTTGGCGATAGAATATTTACTTTGGCTCAAAAATGTGGCGCAAAAGATTTCAAATGTTCATCGTCTGTTGTGGCGGTCATTTTCTAGTTCGTTACTTCGGAACACCCATAACGCTATTCGGAAAGCTTCGAATGTTACCCATGAACTGATTAAGTGACAGAAAATCGATAATCAGCTGTTCGTAATGTTTATCTGTTGATCGGATAATTAACTTGTAAAATACATATAAGGCAAGTCAAACAAAGGTGTTAATTAATGGTCTCGGGTGAATGACTTCTCTCTGTCAGTTCGTAAATTGTTTTCATATAATTTTAAGAAACTTGTCATTTATTTTAGCACTATCGTTTTAAACGCATCGAAATTTTTAACTCCATTTTACGTTTTTGAAATAGAAGCTTAGGAGGTGGTCATCCCGAAAGCAGAGGAAAATTTGCCCAGTTTAAAAAAAAATAGAACAGTTTTTACAGTCTGTATTTTTATTTACTTGCCTTTTATGGTTATGATAGTAACTTAAACAACAGAGTGTTATATCGTATTTTTTATCTACTTGTCTTTTATGGTTGTAATAGTAACTGAAACATTATTGTGCTATTGTATTTCAAAAAGTGCATGTACCCTTATATTGTTTTAACATGTATGCAGTAAGAAAATAAATAAATGATTAATATTTATGTGCGTTTTTAATGCCAAACATTTTTGAAGTATTTATGGCTCAAAATATTTTAAAGAGGCTCAAAAATTTAGTTTTTGGCTCAAGTGTTGGCTCAAAAAAAATTCAACCCAGAGGAAACCCTGAGAGGGTGCAAAACATCTTTTCATTTTCGTACACCGAAATTTGGCCGACTATTTCACTTGAAACGAACGGTTCCTTTTTCCTTTATTAAGATCTATTATATTCACTGATTTCTGTCCTCTCTATAGGCCGTGCCTACTCATATTATCTAATTTATAATTTAGTTTTTATTTCAAAATATCTGAAAATTCAACAGCAAACCGCAACATCGATATCTGGTACCTTGTGTACATACAATTTTATACCTTTACATACGGAATTCAGGCTTAAATAAATCATAAACCAGTTTCAGATAACCGCAAAGTACAACAACGAGCAACAACGGACTTATAACACTTTCCTGGCATGTTAATTTCCCATGTTTTTTTTTAATTTCCCAGGGAAACGGGAAATGGTAATCTTCATGCCCTGATTATTATTATTTTTTTTTAAACCTACAAGTATGCTCCTTCCTCTAAAATCACACAAACTTGTTTGTTTCTTTCTTACTACAGCTTATTAATTATTTGACATACATGAATCATTAATACTGGTTCCAAACATTGATCAAATGTACAAGGAAATGAAGAAAATTAAAACAGGAAACAGCGTCTATTGTTGAAGTATGAAACAAACATGGAAACGGAGAATTTTTTTTCGGATTTTGCCAATCTATGATTTTTTTTGGCATAAAAAATGTTAGGGTCGGTCGGTCGATCGGAAACACACATATTTTTTTTTGGCCTAACTAATCAGTCCACTTTGTAGTAGACCAACACACTTAGTTGGATTTTTGTAGTGCTACATATACATGTAAATGATGTTACTCACTGACACAACAATTGTGAGTAGATTAGTGGAAAAGCAACAAATATCAATTATATAGTCTTTGGTTTGACCTGACCTGACCTCAAACCCATGATCTACAACACTTGAGAAGAGCATGCTAATCATTACACCACCGTTGCAATTAACATTCATTAGAGGCTGATATACTGTAGATTTCTTTTAGGGTTAGGGTTATGGTGCTTAGCGCCACTTTCAACAATATTGCAGGAGGTAACAGGACAACCTGATGAAAACCATCACCGTGCAGCAAGTCACTGACAAACTTTATCACATCATGTTGTATTGAGTACACCTCGCCTGAGCAGGATTTCAACTCACAACATCCATGAGTGGTGATAGGCAATGATTGCATAGGTAGTTATAAATCCAACTACCATATCACTAGTGACATACTCAAAGTTTAAACGAAAGGATACATCCATTATTATCTTCACTTCTGAATGAGATAATTTGAGCTCTTTGAACAGGTCGATGTGGGAATATACGGCTAACTGGAGGTGCACTCTTTACAGGAGGTCTGGGTGGTAGGGAATCTCGAGGTGTTCCTTTTGCCTGTAAAATATTAAAAACATTTGATCAAAATACAACTGCAATATTTGTGTAAGAACTTGCAATCAATTTTTTTTGTATCAATGTTAGGAACTTGCCAATAAAATTGGTAACGCAGTCCCAAAATAACCCTGTTGTCGAGCATAAGAACCAAGGCGTTAATTTTTTATTGGTTCTTTGTTTTGAATTGTAACAAATGCACTTAAAATATGTTGGATATTGATCATGAAAACTTTATTCATTTTCAACAGAAAGCACTTTTTTCCTGCAAGGGAAAACCATTTACCCTTTGAGCAGGTTTACAGCTACATCACATGAATCTTGAATCTTCTTCAATTTTTTTTATCATCTGCATTGGATAGGTGGACACATAAGTTATAAGTTTGTGGAGGAAAGTCAAATACCCGGAGAAAATCACTGACAAACTTTTATCACATAATGTTGTATCGAGTACACATCGCCATGAGTGGGATTCGATCAGCAGCACGAACAAAGTAGCTTGTGTCAATGCGTAGTTGTCTACATTCCAATAAATCATGGGCGGATCAAACATTCGACAGTCCTACCACAGGGGCTTGTTACGATTTATTTTATCCCACGACTACTCTAAAAAACAACAAGGGAGGAATCTCAAATGTCATATATTCATACAACATTTTTTCAAAGTAGTTTTGTATTGGTGTCTTGACCTGATTCGCCATAATATTGGTACCCATTTGAAGCTTAATAAATATATTTTTGATATTTCAATTCCTTTTTGTCACCATCTTTACCTATCTGCAACTTTAAAGCAATGTTTCACAGAAATTTGCAGTCTGCAAAACTACCTTCCATCATGTTTACATGTCAAATTCCGACGTGCGATTTGATTGGTCAGTTATTTTTTGCAATCCCGACCCTAAAAATAACCAACCAATCAAATCACACGTAGGAATTCGACAGGTAAACATGATGGAAGGTAGTTTTGCAGACTGCAAATTCTGTGAAGCATTGTTTTAAAGTTGCAGATAGGTAAAAAACTTTTTTTTTAAATGTTGTATGAAAATTTGACATTCCTCCCTTGTTTTTTTAGAGTAGTCGTGGGATAAAATGAAAGCACCAAAGATGATGTTAAACGATCGAACTGCTTGCATGTAGATTTTTTGTATGCTATGCACAATCACCAAATATCAGTATACTTCTAGAAAAAGATGTCAAACTTTGAAATAGTAAATTGAGAGCAAACTCCAGAGACATCAATATGCTATTCACATAAAACAGCTTTTAATCCAATGTTCCAGAATATGTTACATTTTCTTGTATATACATTTGCATATACACATGTATATAATAGTGAAAATTATGTCAGCATGGCCAAGAGTGAAAGACCTTGGTAAGTCTGCTATTAACATGAAACCTACCTCGTCTGAATTATCGTTTACAACTCCTTTACAAAACCCATTCCCACAAAATAAAACATACAATGTAATGCAGATGTTCCTTTACCAAAGAATCTAATGGGATTAACTTTTTTAACCACAAACAAACCATTGCTTGTAGTTTTAAAAGTTACAAGCATATTTCAGTGTTATCTGATGTTTAAGAAGCATTGGGGGGGGGTGGGGGGGGGGACTACTAATATAATTATTGAATAGTGCCCGAAAATGGAATTAACAGTTGGTGTAGGAGCTACTACTATAACATGCAACAACCCAGTTTTACATTCTATTACATTATTATTTTACTTCCCATCAACTGTTTACGACACTACATCTGTTTTGAAGGGGCAAACAAATCAATGCGACAGCTAAAGTGAAATATATGGTGTATTCAGAACCATTTGTGGGTTTAATTTTATACCTTGGAAAAGGGAAATATTTTTCTATATGGGGTCTTTTTCGCGGAAGGGGAATGTGACTCTTGAAAAAATTTACAACACTTATTAATAGATTTGACAATGAACTTTTATCCAATGATATATATATAGCCTTCCGAAGACAACATCCGTGTCCTTTCCATTTTCATTTTTTGTTTCGAAGCCAACATCAACATTCAATTCCTGGAATTCCCTCATCCATTTACGGACACCTACTGGAGTATTATACAGGTTTTTTTTCATTATTTGTGTCCAAGTTTGTTTGCCCGTTCGATACTTTAATTTCATGTTTATTTTTAGGTGGAACATACTTTAAAAGCATGTATTGTTGACATAAATACGTCAGCAGTGAGTCAAGGTTAACAGGTCAAAACCTCTTCGGGATTTTCTAGACTTTTCATTAGATAGTACGTCAAACATTAGAACACGTGTTGTCTAAAGCACTGGTTCCCAAGAACAAAACTACGATGGTCGAGAACTAACGACACTGACAAACCAGTTGAATTGTAACCCCCAGCAGCGTAGGATATAAATAGACTATGTTTTAAAATTTATTCTAAATTTAAAAACAGAAAACACACATTTCGGAACAGGACAAAAATAGAAAGGTACAATTTTTGTACACTTGCTGAAATATCCACATGCATTTTTTGTTGTTCAAATGTCAATTTTCGAAAATCAAAGTATTTCTAGATATTGAAATATCCATCCGCAAAATCCGCATTGCAACAAAGAAATACTGATAGATGAGCAAACGTGTATACAAGTACCCGATTTTAAGGGGGATTTATAATATATGAATGTTGCATGCATGCTCTTTCTGATATTTAAGTTACTCGTCCTCTTACAATTTACTCTATATACAGTACGGTCAGAGACATACCGTGATAAATCACCGTGATAGACATATTTTCGGTGATAGTGAAAAGGATTAACTTTTAATCCTTTTTAATTTTCATCACAGTGATCCTAGTGATCAAATGTTTATTGGGAAAGCCATAAAACATGCTCCACTAATTACAGGTAAGACCAGATGTTAGTAGATTACAGGTAAACTGAACATGACGTTTTTCGTTTTTATTAAAAGCTAATATTTAATTCCAATTTAAGGTTAATTTTGAACAAGGAACCCTACTATATAAATCCTTGTTTTGAATATATATTTTCTTTTTTCAGGCTTCCCTTAGAAGATTATATTTACTATGTTTCTTAAAGGAAATAAAAATAAATAAAAGAGAATTTGCTGTAATAAAAACGATTCTATTTTGTCATACCACAGGTCCACTGCCGGTCTCATTATAATCTCTAAAGATAGACCTACCAACATGTTGAAATGTAACTTTAACTGTAACATTGTTATTTAGATAAGAGGAGACAAACCCACACTGTCATCTTTTGATTGATGCTGTCTGCACATGTTTCTATTTTTAGTAACATTAGCTAGGTGGTGGGAAAGTTCACCTGAGCAGCATGCTTTTTTGTAGTTGACCGTTTAGGATTAATACATTGATCAGTGTTCGAAAGTAGCGGTCGTCCGATCGTCAAAACCAACCTAACATTGATCAGGACGACCTGAATTCCCAGAATAGTCGCCCGACTGACGACCAAATATTTTCTGTCAGTCAGGGCTCACGTTGGAGGGTGAATTCTATCGTATCCGTTAAGTATTTTGAAAGAGATTTTCTTGGAAAGTAATCCATTGCGGTTTAAACAAACTTTAATTTCGTTCATTAGAGCTTATGTTTATATATGCCTGACTAAAATAAAACTATTTGTATTTATTTTTCGTAAACAAACAACAATGGCGCCATTTTGGAAAGGGGACGCAATGCGGTACTGTGCTACAGGAAATATTGACCGAAATTTTTGTCCGAAGCTACTTCCAACAAAACGAACCTTTGATTTATTATTTTCTCATTTCTGTGACATAAAATCAGAGTTCTCATATCAAATATGCTCATATATGCGAAGATTGGCAATTCAAAATTCGTTGAAATGCACGGGACGCTTCCGGATATTTATCAATCCGCATTTATACTCGACACCGGGTTAATATTACGATCTATCGTTTATTTACATCCAGACATGTGAAAACGTTAATGCATATCCAATTAAAAAATAGACTTTGAACTACAGTAGCTTTACTCCATTGTTGCAATCTGATTTGAGGTCTGGCAAATGATAATTACAGCCTTTACTTTCTTCCGTTTTTGACTGACAGTGGCAATTTACGTTTGTGCTATATTTTCATTCCCAAGCTATATATAGTTGGACCATTGAGCAAATGGACAGAGACATCGTTCTTCTGCTAAAGATTACACAAATATTAGCTATTACAATTTGTGTGGTATTTGATCACAGTACAGTGATATTTATTTCAATAGGAAAAGGGGGGGGGGGACATATAAAAAATCACTGGTAAGCAAGACTCAAATAATCAAGGTAGACATAAATAAAAATGTGACACTGAATAGATGTCCTTAAGGTAGTTATGAATAAAAAAAAAAAAGCCCAGAACAAATCAGTTCAGGCAGCTTTTTAACTATTTACTAAATTTGGGCAGGGTAACTTCAGAATGTGATGAATCTGAAGAGGCTGTGAATATGGAAATTGAAAAGGAACTTAAATCTGAATACAAAAAAATAAATAAATAAACAACTGATTTAATTTTTTTTTTAAAACAAACAAGTGCTTTTTGTCTGCCGTTACTAAAAAGTCAAATGTACTTCTTGAGGAACTAAAACTTGAATTGATGGGTGTTTTTCAACATTGATCTGGCTCCCACTGTAAAACCAAAAGCCATTCTTTTCAAGGAGTGAGCCACCTTTTTCAAACCAAAAAGTAGGCCTCAGGAAACACCCAGAATGCAGGATTTTGCACTATTTACCCCAGAGCTTCTGGGGCCCTTGAGCTGCATTGCGAGGTGGGAAGGGTCGCTCTGCAACCCTTTTCGGCAACCTGATGTAAATTCGGACGACCTGATTTTTCCCCCTACTTGCCCTTGTGACAACCTCCCTTATTTCTTAGTTTCTAACACTGATTGATAGCTTAGAAATCGGTGTTTTCTATGTGTACACTAAATAAGATACCACAATTATGTGCGTGCCAAAATTCATTTCTAAAAAAAATGCAATGTGGTGTACCAGACTCAAATAAGTTAAAATATGATAAATAATTATACTCGTATATCATAACGATAATACCTTTTTCTATTTGTTAATTCAATTAAATGAATTGCAATTTTATTTCTTCTTTTTTTAATTCAGTTATATAGAGATAAAATATACACAAACAGGACAAGAGCACCACCAGCCTCTCCATATACCCAGTACACCTCTACTAAACTAATTTGGATTAGTCTAGTAGAGGAGTAATTTTTTCTTATATGACATAAGGAAAAGTCCATATGCCCATACCCTAAAAAAAAACAAACCCAAAAAAAAACAATTCATACATTTTAAAAATGCAAAGGAAAGAAAGCCAAAAGAAATAAATACTAGCGTTTGCCCTTATTTTTATTACATCCGTTCCGAATCTAAATAGTATTGTATACAGTTACAAATAATTGTACAAATATGGATATTCAATTCTAATAATTATGGAAACGGCCCACACATGAAAAAGAGGGAAGAATGGTATTGAATATACATCAGTATTCTAAATTTAGATGTGACAATTTAGCTTCCGGTATGAAAATCAATACACGATCAAAATTTTCAGACTTTTCTCTCCTGCACATCTAGTTTCTTTTTCTTTTTTTTTTGCTATGTAAAAAGATTGTGAAAATGGAGAAATGGAAAATATTTTTTTTAAACAACAGGAATAGGCCTATTTATTTACAACTGTCTGCTTTTATTTTACAAGATTAAATATAAAATTTGTTCTGATTAATAAATATATATTATGTCCATTAAAACAACATGTACGAAAGATAAAACTTCTAGATAATCACTCAACTGTGACCAGATTTACGACTTCATTCACATGTCCTGTGGAGAAACAGGTAAGATTTTGAAGATGGGGGCAATAAAAGTTAATCCTTTTCACTAATTTTGCCGGTGAATTAAGGTCTATCACAGTGGGAAAATGTCGGTGAAATTCCCACTGAAGGATTAATTTTATGTCTATCACGGCATGTCTCTGACCGTACTGTATGGACTATATTTTTGTCCGGACGGAAGGTTGCGACACATGTTGTGTAAAGCAGTGTCTTCAGGTTTGTACGAGCGCTAGCATTAAACGATATCTCACTTACGTTCGATCGTTTAAAAAATCGTAACAAGCACCTGTGGTCCTACTACAAAAATCCCACTTTAAATGGTTCACAAAAAAAATAAACTGATTTGTATTGAAACTCTTTTTCTATATACACTATATATATATTACACAACACACCATTTTCTTAAAATTGATTGTGGGTATTCTTCTTATTGCTAGTGTCTGTGAAATAACCCATAACATTTAAAAGGTAACTATAGATATTCAATGAAAGAAGTCTATATAGCTATATCAACTACATGTTTACAGTTTTTATCCTCACCTTTTTGGTAGAAAAGGTTTGAGGTTCAGTAAAGAACCTGGGAGTGGGTCTTGGGCTCGAAAAGACGTCCATAGCACCCAATTTCTTAACCATAATCAGACATACTCTTCATTCTAGCATATTGCCAGAACGCCAGAAGTAAAAATAAAATTGTTTTGTAAACACTCCACTTTAAGACCATCAAAACATTTCGCGGTATTTTAGTTCTAGCAATTAGTAACACGCGTTTTGATTGGTCATTGGAAAAATTAACTACTTTCTGTTTGGAATTTAACGAATTTACGAAAGGCAATATTATATTTGTGCATAAATAATGAAAAACTGGAATAATTGCTATTGAAAAATATATGAGATACTAGTTATTAAAATGATTTAATGTTTCGAAAATATCGACATAGCTTTTCTTTTGAATTAATGAACCAATTAAATTGTAGATTACATAGACTTGTGAAAAAGATGGAACTTTGCCAAGTGGAAAACCACAAATTCGGTCCATCACAAATTCGGACCATTACAAACTCGGACCATCTTTTATGACAGAATTTTAAGAACAGGTCCGACCTGAGAAAGGATAGATAGGCTAGTCATAAGACTCTCCAAAATCGAAATACAATGTACATATGTAATGCATGACACTGAAAGGAACGTGTATTTTTTTTTTCCAAAATTTCTGTTAATGTGTAAAAAAAACGCATTGCCACTGACAAGTGTCAGTATAATAAAGCTTTCCATCATCATAGAACACTTCTGTCTCCATTTTAGGTATATTTTGTCAAGCTCGCGGAAACGAAAGGCAAAAATAGATACACAGAAAATGAAGTCATCAGAATGTTAAAGTTCTTCATTGATAACAGATTTGTCGAGTTTGGGAGGGAGCGTATTTTTTCAGCAAATCCATGCATTGACATTCCTATGGAAACAAAGTGTGCTCCTCTCCTTGCCGATCTTTTCTTATATACATGTATATAACTGTATATTTGCATACGATGCTGGGCTCCATTAATATACAGTGCTGTTCCATAATTTACCGGCAAAATCCAATATGGCGCCAGTCAAGCGTAACGGGTGTCACAATAAATTACACTGTTTTATTTCATCCTGGGGAATAAATAAACACATATTTTATGACAATGTATTTTTAAACCTTCTATTTTTAAAATAAGACCGGAAATAAACCTGTCGTCTGCTATGTTAGGGCAAAAAATTTGATATTTTCATCATGGCTGGAAAACGTAAACAGTTGTCAAATGACATCAAAAATGTGATCGTAGAAATGCGTAAGAGTGGTCATAAACTACAGGAGATTGCAGACACCTTGAATATTCCTAGAGGAACTGTTTCGGATGTAGTTGTTCGTTTTAAGCGCAGAGGATCAGTGGAAAACAAGACTCATACAGGACGTCGTCGTTTGCTGGACGAGAGAGACACAAGGGTGCTTGTTAGGCTAATTCGGAGCGACCGTAAGACCCCATTGAACGACGTGACAAGAAGATTTAATGAAAATAGAGAGACTCGGGTGTCTAAAAGAACAGTTCATCGTTCCTTGTATCAAGAAGGATACAACAGGCGAGTTGTAAAGAAGAAAGTCAGGATCAGAGAGGTTAACAGGAAAAAGTGTGTGAAATGGGCCCGGGCAAAGCTTCATTGGAGAATTGAAGGTCAGTGGGACAGAGTTATATTTTCAGATGAAAGTCAGGTGGTCGTTGGAAACAATAATCGGATTTATATTTGGCGGAAAAAGGACGAGGCCGAGTCCAGAGATTGTGTTTGTCCACCGGCCCAGAGAAGACTTTCGGTCATGATCTGGGGCTGCATATCATACTACGGTGTGGGGACAATTACGACAGTGAATGACACGATAAATAGACATAAATACATTGAAATTCTCGAGGACAACTTATGGCCTGTGATTGCGAGACATTTTCCAGAGCAGGACTGTTTATTTCAGGACGACAATGCTCCCATACATCGGGCAAACGACGTTAAAAACTATAAGGAAGAGAACCATATAAATTGCCTCGAGTGGCCTGCACAGTCACCCGACTTAAATGTAATTGAGAATGTGTGGCTA
Source organism: Gigantidas platifrons (assembly GCA_002080005.1). Lineage (NCBI taxonomy): Eukaryota > Metazoa > Mollusca > Bivalvia > Mytilida > Modiolidae > Gigantidas > Gigantidas platifrons. Next base: position 95,218 of record MJUT01022760.1, read on the forward strand.
AAACTGAAAATACGATTGCAGCAGAGAGTTGAAGTATTGAACACTGCCGATGAATTGTCAGCGGCCATCAAAGACATTTGGGAAAATCTCAGTGTGGACTACATTCAAGGACTTTATCACTCGATTCCAAAGCGCTTACGCAAAGTATTGAAGGTAAAGGGAGAAATGACAAAGTATTGAGTAAAGGTAAGCACCTTTTTCATAAATTTATTGGTTTTTTATTAATGCAAAACTTTATGCTTGAATGCCGCCATCTTGGATTTTGTCGGTAAATTATGGAACAGCACTGTACCTCTAAAGAACTTGCGATAAAAGAACGAACAGAAACACAGCTTCATCTGTTTACATTTATTAGGGTAATAACAAAATTACCGAACACAGAGCAATCTTCCAAAGGGAAAGTCAAAACTCATAAATCAATAAACAGACAAAATCAGTCAACAACCGGGAAACTGGGAAACCGCAATGGCCCTGACTTGGTACAGGCATTTCTAAAGAAATGGTGGATTGAATCAGATTTTACGGCGCCAATCTCTCGCTTCCATTACGGTTCAAAGGTTCCGGTTGTCACTATAACAGCATTTATAACAATACTGGAACAAAATAGGTAAAGTAGTAGTCAAACAGTACTAAATTCAGTTAGGAAGGTGTCTAATATATCTCGTGAACCATCACCATCAATATAATAACTATGAGTCCTTTGAAGTATTTTAATTACGACAATAAGTGACAAAAACATTTTTACGTCACACATTCACAGAAAATATTTTTGACATTGTAACCACGTATACCAAATCCTTATCTTTATACATTTTCACTATATGAAAATGTATCTTTTACAATTGTATCTGCAGAGACAGAATATATTCCGACAAGATCTTGATATCGGAATATAAACTTTTTAAGAGATTGAATAATGCGAATCTTATTATAGCCCTGGTCCAGTAGCCTGTTTTTCAGACAACCCTCAAGAAATCAGAATAATTGCTACTGGCTCTTGCATAACGAATCAATTGCGAGATGTAAACACCATATGCAGGAGAAGCTGGTATAATGCTGCACATATTAGGAAAATTTATGATTTTAAAATTGAAGTCGTCTCGTTTATCATAAATTTTAGTACTGAGTTGACCACTGTCGTCAAATTCGAGGTATTAGTCCAAAAATGATGCGGACGAAGCTGTATCTGTGGTCTCTTTAATTTCCAGCTCTGGAGGATATATCAATGGAAGAAATTCTGCAAATCTAGAATTATTGATAGATAAAACGTCATCATCTCAAATTTGACACCAATGCTCGATTGTCCACACCTTGATAATACTATACCAACCATGGAGTTAATATTTCAAAACTCATACACAGATACGATCAGATACTCTACGATCAGCGAGCCCGCAGATTGTGCTCATACTTTTTACAAAGTCACCTTATTCTGAGTACTAAAATATTGAATGAAGAATTTAAAAAAAATCTCATTTTATCTCTCAATACGTTTTTAGGAAGATATCTACACCTTGTTGAAAATATTCTGTCGAAATTGTATTGGTTCTTAGATTTGGGTTCAAGTTACTATTATTTCATTATTACAGATACAGATACAGACATTTTTATTAACTAATCACAGTGCCCATTGCTGAGCAGAATAATCAAACAATGAATAAACATATATGATTGGGTTGATTGGTTACAGATATAACATAAAGAAACAACAAAAGACACAAGTACATCAGTTCAAGTACAGTTAAAGTATCAAAGTACAAAGAGACAACAACAAAAAACAAACAAAAAAACAATCAATAATTGGCATATATCATACGATGGCCTTGTGCACTTTCTAATATTCAGATAATGGTTGAGTCCACCCTCTTTTATATTATACATATTATAAGTTGTGTCATGGAGATTATAAAAAAAGAGAATGACCAACGTAGATACAAATACCTTGTACTAGGAAGGGACAGATCTTATTTTATATTAAAAAAAAAAAAAAAACAAAAACAAAAACAAGAACAGTCTGATTCTACCAAATAGCTCACTGAAACGGATATCATCAACATGCTCGAATTTTTGATTGACAACATATTTATTATCTTTGGTGGACATGTTCTTCAACAGACAGTCGGCATACCGGCCTATGGGTGACAATTGGAACAGGAACTGCTTACCCCTTCGGAGCATCTGAGTTCACTTCACGGGCGGTTTTAGTGGGGTTCGTGTTGCTCAATTTTTAGTTTTATGGGTTTTTTTTGTAGATCGTTGTTTGTCCTTTTGTCCTTTTTTCTTTTGGCAATAAATATTGTGTTGTCTATTCTTCTTCGATATACGGATTCTGATTGCCTCTTTGGTATCTTCAAACTCTTCGTAAGTATATTATGCACAATTTTCAAGATTATAGTATTCTTTATAATAACGATGTTCGTCTGTTTATATACGTGGGCTGACATTTTACTCACATGTAGAAAACATTTGCATGACCGCATCATTTCACCAGGAGGAGAGATATGTGCCCATAAAACTAGTTTAACCCGCCACACTTTTATTGAAGTGCCTGGACCAATCCACGAAAACGAGCAGTGATGCATCTGTGTGTTAAGGGTATAGATTTTGCCTCTTTCTGCGATTTTGATATTTTATTTTGGAATTGTTCTGTCGATGTGATATTTTTTTGTTTTCATTTAGTGACGGCTTTGATTTTTTTTCGCGCACAATCTAAATGGCGGATAAACTTTCGGTTTTTAACTTCCTGTTACGACGAAGATTTTTTTTATAAAGAAATAAATAATAAATAAATAAGTTTTATTTAGAGTCGGCATGGTTAAAACAACATACAAACATAAGCTCTGTTGAGTTTTTAACCGACATACACAGACACAAAATAAATAACAAATAGCAAGCAAGCAACATACAACTAAATTACAAGACTAAGCTAGCACTACATGTAAAATACTAACAGTTAAAAGATAAGCAAAAAGCAGATTAAAAGCTGATGTTATAAGCTAAGCATACTAAGAGTTAATGTAGCAAACTATGAACAACTAAAAGCTGATATTATGAGCAAAGCATAAACATTATAATAAGCACAATAAATAAAAACTGGATATGACCTAGATGGTAGAAATTTAAACAAATTTAAAAGTCAGCACAAACAGAACATTTACATACATTTCCATTCCAAGATTTTAAAATATTTCTAAACTGATTAAAATTGGAAATTTGTCTAAAATCATCATGTATAGGTTATTCCATAAAACAGCTTCTGCATATTTAAAACTATTCTTACCGTAGGTAGATGTTCGCACCCTATTAGAATATCTAAAATTATATTTACAATCTTTAAAAACAACTAAATCATGTAAACAAGGTGATAATTTTTTTTTTACAATCTTAAAACATTCAATGGCCATGGTACGCATTTTCTAACTTCCAGAGATGGAACTTTGGCTTTATCTAATAACTCATCATATGTGTTCTCATAGTCCTCGTATATAAATCGTAAAGCCCTCTTCTGGATTTTTTTTTTCTAATTTAGAGGTATTACTTTTATTGCAAAAATGCCACGCCAAAGGACAAAAATTAAAATTAGACAAAATGAAAGTATGAAAAACGGTTAATTTATTTAATTTTGAAAGAAAACAGCCAATGCGCTTTAAAACATTCAACTGTTGAGAAGCTTTACGACATATATATTTAACATGATAATCGAAATTAAGTTGGTAATCAATATCTATTCCTAGTAATTTTACAACTTCATCACAAGTAATTTCAGCTGACTCTATTTTAAATATTGGTGTCTTGGCATGTGTCTTATTGCCAACTGCAATGGCTTGAAAATTAGCCTGCATACAATTGAATTTGAGTCTATCTGAGCTTTCTTTTTCAAGTATATAAAATAATTTCTCATAATTATCATTGACATAAGACAAGGTGTTATCGTCAGCATAATTATACTATGTATCATATTCAATCAAATAAAAGATGTCGTTAATAAAAAATATTAAATAACATAATAATATTCAACTCTTTTCTTTCCACCACTTTCTACTTTAAAGAGCGAACTATCGCTCGCTTTTAAAAATAGTCATTTCAGTGAGCCCGGGATCAAATGAAAATAGTAAAAACATATTTTAAAATAGGCCCATGGTGTGTGTACTCGATCCAATTTCAATTAAAATCATCTGATTGTCCGATTTTGCTATATGATCCTCAATTAAAACCAACTGATAGGTCGAATTTGTTATAAGGTCTGCTCAAGATGCTATGGGTCGATTTTAATATGGTCCGAGGTGGTATAGTCCAAGTTTGTTATGGACCGAGTTTGTTATGGTCCGACTCATCAAGGAATCTTCGGGTTAGGGATAATAAAGAAAAAAATTAAGAGAAGATTCACAATATAGCCATCTCAACCGAAAATTCTCCGGCCACTGATTTTGAAACTTCGAAAACAAAAGAAGAAGAAGAAAACAATGACTATGGGAGTGTTCAGAATTCTATCAAACTCACCCTTGGGCAACAACAATTCCATTTTCTTCAGTTTACATTATCGTATATATTAATATCTATCACAGATTCTGTGAGCAATTCAAATATGAATAATAAGTCACATTTAGTGGCACAATTGGTACAGACAGTCGAAAATATTAACTATGGAAGGACATTTTAATTTGATATTGGGACACTAGGGTAAGTTTGTTTGAATTCTGAACGCACACAATGTAAATAAATCAGCATTATGTATGCGATTTAAGTTACTACAATTTACCGTATGCATTAATATACATCTAAACGACACAGACGAAGAAATTAAGAAAAAAGATCTGCAGGGTTTTCTTTTGTTTTTCTTATGTTTAAGATTGTTTGGTCATAAACATTTGTTGCAAGTAATAGATTTTAATTTGATATGACAGACGTGTAGACATCTAGTTTCGATTTAGCCGGAAAAATGACCAGTAATGTCCCCATTCAATCTACAGCTGGAGCCATCCCACTCAAGAATGAAAAGGGCAAGTATATATTGTGTTGTAATGTATTAAATGTATATGGGATATAAGGGCATATTATATTGTGTTGTAATGTATTAAATGTATATGGGATATAAGGGCATATTATATTGTGTTGTAATGTATTAAATGTATATGGGATATGAGGGCATACTCGCACCGTTATCCCACCATATACAAATACCTATTTTATATCTTCCTCGCTTGTATTCAAGAGGATTGGGCAAGTGTGCGTTGTAGTGGATAATATGCCCCTATAAAAATATATAGTCAAGCTGAGAAAATAAAGGATCTATTATCCACTACAACGCACAATCCTCTTGAATACAAGCGAGGAAGATATAGGTATTTGTATATGGTGGGATAATGGTGCAAGTATGCCGATATGAGAAGCAAACGATAAGATATCCAGAACACTAAGATATCCTTGTGGTTCTTGTATAGATACGATAACGTAACCCTCAGTACGCTTGTGCTCCCGTGAGGGTTACGATTCGGTCCCATTCAACGTAATGGAGCAAATTAAAATTTTTGTTCCGTGAATATTTCAACTTTCTTTTTGCATATGTGGTCATAACTTATTATTCCCTACAATTTTTAAGTAATGGTGATACGAAATAAGTGTTACAATACCTGTTTCTACCTTCACGATTGATTTTGTATTTGAAAATTGTTTCTTGTCTGCTATGACACATTATATAGACTCTCACGATGAGTGGAGCCTATCGGTATACATATATGGATTTGAATGCCAAATATGGAAAACCTTTAGTACACTATTTACAGCAATCGATCCAAATAAGGATATCTCCAAAACGAGGCAAGTGCATGTGAAGTAGCAACTTGTAAACAAAATGTCGGATAGAAAGAAGATTTCATGCATTCAAATTTTTAGTCCGAGATTCCTCTGCCGTTCAATAGCCACAAAACGTGGAAACTGTGCTACAGTTGAGATGAGGAAGAAAATCTGCTGTTTTGCTTATGGCAAGCGCTCTGACGTTCAACGACAACAGCATGTTCTAAATAGTCGTCGAACGGCAGAGGAATCTCGGACTATCAAATTTTCAGATGGATATAAGTCTACCATGGATTGATGCAGCGTTTACTTAACACCTCAAGCTTTACCTAAATATATTTATCTTTCACCCCCGTTAATTTTTCCAGCCACTTACAACTGAATTAGGACAAAAAACCGCCCGGTGTGAATCACTTCGGCCGCTGCTCCATTACGTTGAATGGGACCGAATCGTAACCCTCACGGGAGCACAAGCAGCCTGAGGGTTACATTATCGTATCTAGTTCTTGTAATAAAGCGGTCACCTGGAAAACAGAAGGGGTATGTTGTATTTGTCCCCCGACCCTTCGTTGAAGGGGACTATAGAAATGGGTGTCGTCCGTCCGTCCGTGTGCTTGGTTTCCAGATGATAACTTGTGAATGAAAAATCAAATTGAAGCTAGGTTTGGTATGTAAGTGTACCTTATGAATATCTAGGTCAAGTTCGATAATGAAAATTTTTCGACAATTTTTACTAGAGTTGTGCCCCTTTTTATACAGTGTACCTCAAAATTGCTAAATATTTGGTTTCCAGATGATAACTTGGGAACAAATAGTCAGATTGAAACTAGGTTTGGTATGTAAGTGTATCTCAAGAATATCTAGGTCAAGTTCGATAGCGATAATTTTTCGACAATTCTTACCAGAGTTACATCCCTTTTTATACTTCGTCCGTGTGTCCCGAATTGGATTCCAGATGATAACTTGTGAATGAAAAGTCAAATTGAAGCTAGGTGTGGCATGTAAGTGTATCTTATGAATACATGTATCTAGGTCAAGTTCGATAATGACAATTTTTCGACAATTTTTACTAGAGTTGTACCCCTTTTTATACCTCAAAATTGCTAAATATTTGGTTTCCAGATGATAACTTGAGAACAAATAGTCAGATTGAAACTAGGTATGGTATGTAAGTGTATCTCATGAATATCTAGGTCAAGTGCGATAGCGATCATTTTTCGACAAATCTTACCAGAGTTACATCCCTTTTTATACTTCAAAATTGCTAATATTTTGGTTTCCAAATTATAACTTGTGAACAAAAAGTCAGATTGAAACTAGCTTTGGTATGTAAGTGTATCTCATGAATATCTAGGTCAAGTTCGATAATGATGATTTTTCGACAAATCTAACCAGAGTTACTCCCCCTTTTTTACTTCAAAATGGTCCTTGGGTGGTCCCCTTTCAGAATTATTTAAGTCAGGTGAGTGATACAGGCTCACCTGAACCTCTAGTTTACAGTAGTTTCAAAATTTAATCTTACGATATAACCTTGGCGTCGGGGGACCAGTGGCCAACAGCCTTTTATTCATGCGACACTTGGTACCATAAAGATTGTATAGGTATGAACACCATGATATACAAGGGCTTACATAACGTGTCTTGGAATTGTGATCTCTGTGGCCTTCCAAACTTTTCATCATGTATATTTAAAGAAAATTGTCTGATGGATTTTGATAGTGCTAGCTCGCTGAAACAATAGTCCGTTGGTAGACATGTCACTCCACTTGGACATATTAATCTGATTCAATGCAAACCAGTCTTTGCCAGTGATTCCGAAGGTCCTTCGGATTTGTCCGGTAAAAATCAGCATGGTCCGATAATGTTTACCGGAACCCCGAACCAAAAGTCTGACGACCGATTCGGTAATTATCTACAACTGTATTTCTCATGTTTTAATAGTATTATCAGACCGAATTTCCTGTAAAAGTAAAAACACCTTGGGAAACACTTTGCTCTTTCTCCTTAATGCTGTGTGCTTAGTGGAGAAGCAACATATTATACCAATTTTATAGTCTTTGGTTTGATCCGACCTGGGCTGGAACCCATGATCTACAGCACTCAAGATGAGCACGCTAACCATTACGCCACCAAAGGGGTACACATAATAGGACAACACAAAAAACTAACTATATACTAGCAATTGTGGTTTCATTGTTCCACAAGATTTTTATGCATATTATGTGCTCACATTGTTGTTGTTTTTAATTACAGGTCAAGTTTATATGCAAAAAGTAAAGGTCAACAGATATGTTACTGGTAAAAGGTATATATTCCCAGTGTATTACCTTGAGGAATCTATTTAAGTTCTTAAAACTGTCTAATTTTTGGTCCAAAAGACATTTTTAGCTCACCTGACCCGAAGGGTTGTGAGCTATTGCCATCACTTGGCGTCCGTCTGTAAACATTTCAATCTTCTTCTAGAGAACCACTGAAGCAAATGGTACCAAACGTGGCAGGAATGTTCATTTGCATGGTCTAACCGAGTGTTGTTACTTTCGTTACGATCGGTTATCCAACATGGCTGCCAGGGGCTATAAAAGCCTCTGATTGGCTGAAATTTTTAATGATCTTCTTCTTCGATACTACATGGAGGATGGAATTGAAAATTGTCAAAATGATCATTACAAGCTGCTAACCAAGTGTTGTTACTTTTTGGACCGATTGAAAATCGAAGATGGCCACCAGCGGGGGACATAATTTAACATAGCGATCCTATGGGAAATATGTAAAACGAACTTCTTCTCAAAAACCACTGGATGGATTGGAACCATACTTGGCAGAAATGTTCCTGAAAAGGTTCTGATCAATTGTTGTTACTTTTTGTTCCAATTGGTTATCCAATATGGCTGCCAGGGGCCATAATAGCCTCTGATTGGCTGAAATTCAAAGATCTTCTTCCCCAATACTACATTGAGGATGGAATTGAAAATTGTCATAAATGATCATTGCAAGCTACTAACCAAGTGTTGTTACTTTTTGGACCAATTGAAAATCCAAGATGGCCACCAGCGGGGCTGCTGTTACTAAAAATAGAAATTTCTTCAATTGTCCATTGCTGCTTTAGTATAAACCAAAATGAGCTCAAATTTTAACTGCAGCTACATGGCAAGGAGTAGTTTAACATATATTCCGGGTTTTACTGTGAAATTTTTCTTTCAGCCGATTTATACCGATTATACAAATTAGGCATCTTTTGATAAAAGATCACATTTAAATCTTCTCCTCTGAAACCACTAAACTAAATTAAAGCAAATTTGGCTGGGATGGTCCTTGGGTGGTCCCCTTTCAATATGTGTCTGACAGCCCCGCCCTCCATTCAAAATGGCTGCTGTTACTAAAAATAGAAATTTCTTTAGTTGTCAATTTCTGCTTTATTACAAATCAAAATGAACTCAAATTTTAACTGCAGCTACATGGCAATGAGTAGTTTAACATATATTCTGGGTTTTTCTGTGAGATTTTTTCAGCCAGTTTATTCTGTTTAGGAATATTATGAGATAAAAATCACAGCAAAATCTTTTGCTCAGAAATTTGAGTTGAAATGATCTTTGGATGACCCACTTTCAAAATTATGTGTAACACCCCCCATTTCTATCAACTTTAGATGTCAAATTGAAAACCAGGTGAGCGATTACAGGCTCCTGGGAGCCTCTAGTTCAATCAATCAATCAATCATTTTTCCAAGATTCAACACTGTGAAATAAAGGTATATATTGTTACCATGATTACTGTTATTATTTTTAGTAAAAAATTGTAAATTCAAATGGTAGCTATGGAGATGTAAGACCATCATAAAGCTAATAACAACTATTAAAATTATTATTATATTTATCAGATTGCAATAATATGCAATCGTGTGTGTGTGTGTATAGCAATGGTGTCTGCGGTGCATTGTCTTCCAATAACAGTAGGTGTCCATACTCAATCACGTTTTGCATATCTAGAAAATTGTATGACACAAACATTCTAAATGGGACTTTCTGAAGGATAATTAAAAATAGAACTTAAACTTGTGTTTTTTTAACAATAACATTTGTAAGAAAAAATAAGTTTGTAATATATCATAGGACTTGAATATTGAAGCGGGAAGTAATAGACAGGGGAAAGAGGGATATATTGTATAATACACTATCTTTTACCCTGACAGAGAAACATTTTTGTAGAGGGTTATGCATTTAATATGTCTGAACATTACAAGTGACATTTTTTTCTCCAAAATATTTGACCACAACAATTTTGAAAGAAGAGAGCTTATATTACTACACAATATATTGAGTCAAAATTTGTATATTTCCTGCATTTGAAATATAATTTGTAACATATGATTGTTAAACATTGTTCAGGGTGTCAAGTCCCTATAAAATCCTATAATTTCCTTTAAATATGGAGATTCCTATATTTTCCCTATTGTTCTTTATAACCCCTATAAAGCCCTTTATATATATATGAAAAAAATCATTGAAAAAAATAAAAAATCATAAAAATAATACTCTGCTCATATAAAACAACTGTGTGAATCATAAAATTTTCCATTTTATACAAGAATAGCATGTAGATCGTATGTTCAGTTGTCAAATCACACTTTTTATTTTCCAATTTATCAATCATTTTAGGGTTTTACATGATTGAGTTTGTTTTATATCCTACATTGATCTTTTTATATTGTATATTATGTTTCCAGGACTAAAGAATGGACTTTCAACACAAATTATATACTAGAAACCCTATATATTCATATATATTTCTTCCAAAATCCCTATATTTACCCTATAAATTAAAGACAAAATTCCTATAATCCTATATTTTTTAGACCAAAAGTGGCTTGACTCCCTGATTGTTGTATTATTAATTAAAATGAAACGAACGTTGTTTTTGTATGTTGTGGAATCAAATAAAATGTGTAGATTTTAAAGTCGGAAGTCAACGGATAATAACAATTAAAAATTGTGTATAAATGTAGCACTGGTGTGAGAATATGGACCATAATTCAACTGCCACTGACCTCAAATGACCGCTTCTAACAAACTGTTTCTCTTTATGCTGTCTTGTATGTGTATTGGGCATGCAAACAAAAAGCTCTGGTTTACGTCCTGTTGTTCAGGGGTGTGTGTACAACCAGGGGTTGAACCCAGCAGTTCACTTTACAGTGAAACCCGTCTAAACCACATCTTGGATAATCCAGAATTTGATAAAACTTCCAATGTAGGAAATATCTTTATTAATTTAACCTGTGTATGCTGAACACCTGTTTATTCTGAACACAAAAGTTAGTCCCAAGCAGGATCAGTTTAGACAGTTTTTACTGTACTAGTTTCTATAATATGCTGTAATATTAGATGAAACCATTGGTAGTGATCTGGTTTCATTGCATCACATGTAACATGGAACTAGTCACAAAAGTCAGACATCAAGATTATCTCCCTTTGTTTTATTTTAGACCTGATTATGCTGCAGACAGTTCAAGTGAAGAAAGTGAAGATGAATTTGAATTACAGCGACAGAAGAAAGCTCCTAAAGAGGAACCAGTTGAAGTGCAGGAAAATGAACCAGAAATCAAAGATCGTAGGTTACGGAGATTACAAGAAAGGGACATATCTCAGGATAGTGATGACGAAGACAGGTAACAAATTTGAAACTGATTGTCTGTGTAGTATTCTACTAAACAATATATGTAGTATTTAAATTAATGTTGACTAGTGGGGTTTGAAGGAATATACAACATGCAAGTATTTGTCCTTATAATAAAATCCAGGGACAAAACTTAGTATTTTTGCTGCAGTTGCAAGCTGGATCCCTTTTAAATAACTATTAAGTTTCATCTCTGATATCAATATGCCCCATTATGGGTAGCTAAGTGGCTGGGTAATACAAAAATTTCATGTTGTATAGAAGTAATTCAATACAAATGTAAAATCAGTAGACGACACCAATGACGATGTTATAGTCTTTTTCGTATACAAATCATATATTTTTTCCTATAGACATAAAATCTTTAAAATGAAAAAACAGTTTTTGTTAGGACAATCTTCATTTGATTAAAAAGAGTGAGGGTTATGGTGTTTAAGGCCACTTTCAAGTTCGACAATATTTCAATTATATTGTGGCAGTCATTTTTATTTGTGGAGTACCTGGAGAAAACCACCGACCTATAGTACAGCAAGTCACTGACAAACTTTATATCACAAAGATCCTCTTATATGGGAAGAGGTATAGAAGAAGATTGTTCAGTGATGATCGCCATGAGTGGGATTCAAGCTCATAATGTTAGTGGTGATAGGCACTGATTGCATATGTGGAGATAACCAGAGTACATGAAGATAAACCACTGACCTGCCGTAAATCACTGACAAACATTTATCATATAGTTTTGTATGGAGTACACCTCGCCTTGAGCGGGATTCAAACTCACTACTTTAGTGGTGATAGGCACTGATTGCACAGGTAGTTAAAAATCCAACTACCCTAGGATCATGGCCACAACTGCTCCTTTTAATTAAAAAAGGTACATAGCAGACGAACAATATGTTACGTTTTTTTTTTTTTACAGAGTTACAAGACATAGACGTGAAGTAATTGAACCAGAATTGATACAGGAAGGATCTGATTCTGAAACAGAAGCTAGAGGAAGGAGAGAAGAGGAGGACAGTGATGCAGAAAATGAGGATTTAGATGAGGAGGTAAAATATCAAGCATTTTTAAAGTAGCCCTTACTATAAACCATTGTTTCATTATCTTTCCTGAAAATTTGCATTGCTTGATGATATAGTAATTGTAAAATATGTTAAATAATGTGTATAATAATATTGCACCTGTATTTAATTAAATGCCAGCTATATTCTAAAAAAATGTTTTTTTACAAAGATTTGAGAACAGGGCATTGTGCATTACTTAATGATATGGTAGTAGCAACATATGTTAAAAAAAAAGGTGCAAAAATGTTGGATCTGCATATACTTAATTACCTCTCAAATTCTAAAAAAAATGTTGGTTTTTTTTTTTTACAAAGATTTGAGAAGAGGGGAGGTAATTCCATTCAAACCACTGCAGTTGCCCTGGTTTTCATTCTTCTGTTATGTTTAAAACTCAATGATAAATTTCTATGATTAGAATTTACAAAAATCTTTTTTGTTCCCTGTGTATTACCATGCAGGCTCTGATTAAGTTCTTAAAGCTGTCTAATTTTTTGTTGGAAAGACGTTTTTACAAGATTTAACACTGTGAAATAAGATGTAAACATTTTTATTTATCCCAAACAAATTTAAATGCTGATAAATTATTTTGAGTCATTTTCTGTGTATTAACTTGGGATTATATATCTTAAAGCTGCCTAATATTTGGTTGGAAAGTAGTTTTCAAAAGATTAAACCACAAAAGAAAAAAGCCACACAGGACAAGATTGTATATTTACCATGGGAAAAGAAATTATGAAACGGATAGAGCTATTATGAGTGAAATGTCATATCAAAGAATTATGTCTTAAAAAGATATGTTGGTTCCTTTGTCTGTTTTACAATGGAGAATATATTTCTTGCACTATATAGTCAAACCTGCTTTAGTGACCACCTCTATTAAGCAATAACTTGTATTGTGACCTTGATTTTAACTTTACTTCCCAGTACTTTACATATAAATTAAACCTGTATTAAACAACCACCTGTCTTATGTGACTATCAGTCATAAAACAGGTATTACCATGTACCGGTACATTTATTTGTTTATTTTTTTTATATAAATTTCTATAATCAAGAATCTTCAACAATCAGATGCAATATAATTAAACTGCATTAAGCAGGTATGATTTTTTTTCTTCAGTTATTTAACTCATTTCAGCTATTTTTCTCTCATAATAATATTCTGAAATTTACAGGACGTAGGTCAAATAGTTTTTTTTTTTTTAAAGGACCTTTTGAAAGTGGTTGTAGATGGTTTCAGCTATTTTCATTCATTTTCATTGATTTTATTTTCTAACAAGAATCATCCCTGATAAAGATATAAATTTCATGGGATACTAAGCATGCTATATTATATGCTTGACATTTTATTTGAACTTTTACAGGAAATAGAAAGAAGAAGAGCCTTACTGAGACAGAGAGCCTTACAAAGACAGGAAGACGAGGTATTTGTACTTTATTGTAAAACCGCACAATTTATGGTTAAAAGTAAAATTCAGTACTGTAAACCAGGTCTTTTTGCAGCAGTTTTATTTTCGTTATTTTCGCAGTAACATTGGAAGCGCTAAAATAAAACTGTCACGAATATTTCAAGAAAGGGCAAATACTAGTAAGTAGAATAGAATATTTGAAGGAAATGCCAAATCTGACAATTTTTCATAGATAAATCAGGAGAAGAAAGCATGACCATTTATAAGCACTTTAGGTTGTCTGTGAACCGCGAATTTAAAACAGCGCGAATGAGGATTTCGTCAGTAAATCTTGAAAAAAAGATGGTGCTAAAATTTCCCGGTTAACAGTAATAGAAATCACAGAAGAATCAAATAGATTAAACTTCCATTCACATCTCATTTTGATAACTGGTGCCAGTGGTGGTTACATTACCTCACATGACCCAAAGTAGAAGGGGGGCCGTTGTTGTCGTGATCGTATTGTAGCTGGATTTACAACTACCTATGCAATCAAAGCCTATCACCACTGATGGTGTGAGTTCGAATCTCGATCATGGCGAGGTGTACAACATTATGTGATAAAGTTTGTCAGTGACTTGGTGGTTTTCTCCGAGTCCTTCGGTTTCCTCTACCAATAAACTGACTGCCACAATATAGCTTAAATATAGTTGAAAGTGGCATTAAACACCATCAAACAACCCAAAGTAGACATCATTATCTCAGTCATTAAATTTTGTCTCATATACAGAGACAATTGCAACTTGTCTTGGTTGGTCATGGACTCATCATTTGAGTTTTAGGCTCACAATTTTGTACAAAAAATAACAATGAGTACATTAGTGTGACTCATGACCTTTTGGTTGTGACTCATCAAAATTCTTCCCTTGCACTCACTCATGAATGAATGAATTAATTAATTGCAGGTTTATGGGTATTCTTCATAATTGAAAACATTATTTCAATGATATGTGTTGTCATCAGTTTGATTGGTGGAGAACACAGGAGTACCTGGGTTAATTGTTGTTCGCTCAATGTTCAGTAGAGAACACAGGAGTACCTGGGTTAATTGTTGTTGGCTCAATGTTCAGTAGAGAACACAGGAGTACTTGGGTTAATTGTTGTTGGCTCAATGTTCAGTGGAGAACACAGGAGTACCTGGGTTAATTGTTGTTGGCTCAATGTTCAGTGGAGAACACAGGAGTACCTGGGTTAATTGTTGTTGACTCAATGTTCAGTGGAGAACACATGAGTACTTGGGTTAATTGTTGTTGACTCAATGTTCAGTGGAGAACACAGGATTACCTGGGTTAATTGTTGTTGGATCAATGTTCAGTGGAGAACACAGAAGTACCTGGGTTAATTGTTGTTGACTCAATGTTCAGTGGAGAACACAGGAGTACCTGGGTTAATTGTTGTTGACTCAATGTTCAGTGGAGAACACAGGAGTACCTGGGTTAATTGTTGTTGGCTCAATGTTGAGTGAAGAACACAGGAGTACTTGGGTTAATTGTTGTTGACTCAATGTTGAGTGAAGAACACAGGAGTACTTGGGTTAATTGTTGTTGGCTCAATGTTCAGTGGAGAACACAGGAGTACTTGGGTTAATTGTTGTTGGCTGATCAATGTTCAGTGAAGAACACAGGAGTACCTGGGTTAATTGTTGTTGACTCAATGTTCAGCGGCAAATTATTCCATTTACATTCAGGATGATGGAGTACCTGGAGAGAACTACCAACTAGTTTGTGTATATAATCTGCATCAACTTTTGACTCGTTCATGTCGAGGATAAATGTGTGAATAAAGTTTAAAGAAGAGAAATGTGTGTAATTCAATGACAAATCTGTTAAATTATCAGTAAATATTTTTGTCCTTTGTGAGTAATTTTAGAAAAAAGAACAACTATATTGAAAGGTCTTTTCTTTTTTTTTCTTTTTTTAACTTTCTTTCAACCACTATCAATTTATTGTTATCTTAATTGTTATCGTAGTTACAAATCATTAAATCAAGATTTACAAACATCTAACTGATGTAATTTATTATTATATTTTTATTATAGGAAATTTTAGTTGTAGAAGATGAAAATGATGATGTTGAAACTGACGAAGAATCTTCAGAATACGAGGAATATTCTGATTCTGAGGAAGAGACTGGACCAAGACTTAGACCTGTCTTTGTTAGAAAGTATGCAACTTGACACAAAAAATAAATTATTATATAACAAATAATTCATGGAAGCCATACTTGTGTTGTGAGTTTTAACATGTGTTTGCAGGATATTAATATTTTATCCTGACTGATGGGATAAAATATTAATATCCTACCAACCCATGTTAAAACTCAACACAGTATGGCTTCCATGAATAATTTCGATTCCTATATATCTAACAGTACAAATACGGTAGTATACTTTGATGAATTAGGTGGTAATTTATATTTACAATTTTGCAGGCAAGGTCACACACACAATTTATGCACCGCTTGTTGGCTGTTCTATCAATATGCATTTTTACAAAAGGAAAGTCTTATTTATGGATCTGCCATAAGAATAATATTGTGTCTGCACGTTTTAACTACATATGGCCTATTTATTAATATTTGAATATGTTGATTATTTTCAGTGAATATAGATGTTTAAAATGTTAACAACAGTGTAAAAAAAATAATGTGTGATTTCATCACCTGGCTTTAATGTGTGGAACGCGCATGTGCCTAAGGCTGTCACGGTTATCCGTGTAACCGTCGGTTGTTAGATTTCAAATACTATCTGTTTAAAGAATTAGTAAACGGTTAACCGTAATGTATACGTGTATACAAGATCAAGCGTAAAATACGGTCAAGTATTCTCCTACCCACATAGAATTATATTCTCTGTGATATATTGCATACCAATCATTTTTAGCTCACCTGGCCAAAGGCCATGTGAGCTTTTGCCATGGGTAAGCGTCCGTCCGTCCGTTAGCTTTTCACATTTAACTCTTCTTCTCTGAAACCGCTGAACAGATTTCAACCAAACTTGCCATAAATGTTCATTGGATGGTCCTCTACCAGATTTGTATTTTTGGTATAGATCGGAAATTCAACATGGCTGCCAGGGCCAATAATGTGTTCTGATTGGTTGAAACTTTGAAAATCTTCTTGTCAGAAACCACTAAACCAATTGAATTGTGACTTTGCAGGAATGATCATTGGGTGGTCCTGTACTAAACTTGTGAATCGTTTGCCGATCGGAGATTCAAGATGGCCGCCATGATTCGACTTAGTTTAACATTGGACCCTATGAGAATTTCACATTTTCATCTTTTTTTCTGAAACCACGCAACAGATTTGAACCAAACTTGGCAGAAATGTTCATTAGATGATCATATACAAGTTTTTTGTTTTTGGCGCTGATCAGAAATCCAACATGGCTGCCAGGCTCATAATGTGTTCTGATTGGTCGAAATTTTAAAAATCTGCTTGTTAGAAACCACTAAGCCAATTGAATTGGAACTTTACAGGAATTATCATTGGATGGTCCTGTGCTAAACTTGTGAATCGTTTGCTGATCGGAAATTCAAGATGGCCACCATGACTCGACTTAGTTTTAACATAGGACCCTATGGAAAAAATGTTTAAAAGTCTTCTCCTCTGAAACCAGCAAGTCTATTTAAAGCAAACATGGCATGAATGGTCCTTAGGTGGTCAACTTTCAAAATTATATCCTGTGAACCCATCCTCCATCCAGGATGGCCACTGTCAGCGGACATAGTTTTAACATAGGACCCTATGGGAAAATTGTTTAAAAGTCTTCTCCTCTGAAACCAGTCAGTCAATTTAAAGCAAACATGGCATGGATGGTCCTTGGGTAGTATACTTTTAAAATTGTGTCCGGTGACCACAACCTCCATCCAAGATGACTGCCATGAGCAGACATAGTTTTAGCATAAAACCCTATGGGATTTGAATAGTAACTTAGATGTATTCGGCATGCAGACATTCTTAAGAGGACTTAGTTATGTCAGGTGAGCGATACAGGCTCATCTGAGCCTCTAGTTTTGTCTACCTTTCTGTTGCCGATATTCGTCAAAACAACATTGAGACGGTCCCTTTTATTCATTACCGAATCAAATGTTTAACAAACATCAGGTCATCAGGTGAACAGTGTATCCCAATACACAACTTGGAAAATAGATATGTACATTGGGCACTGACGTTGTGTCGTTTAGCACACTGTCGTTTTACGAGAAGAGCTCAGAGTTTAAGAGTACTTTTTATTTCATATTCCTGACAAACCCATCACTGTAACTCGTAGATCTTATCACGTTTTACATGTCAATGGATGTTAATTCAATAATGTCGGAGTTTACATCAGGCACAAAATTGCTTCCATGTACACATGTATAAAGACAAGTGTAGCATACCAAAATTGTTCTTGTCATTTCATGGGTGTGATTTTAAGTCTTAAAGTTCGAGATCTTCCACAAAAAAGCCAAAAACACAGACTTTTCAGTAAAACCATTCTTTCACAATCACAATAACTGCATGCTTCACATGAGTCTTTTCAATTACCGTTTAAATGGGATCGGTTCGGTTAATGAAGGTCGGTTAAACGGATAGTGATTTTGCTAACCGTGACAGCCTTACATGTGCCAATGAGAATTTATGAAGAAATACATCGCTGGTTTGTTTACAAAGTGAACGAAGGACGTCATATTAGAATACAGTTTATTCTTCTTACTAGTATGCTTACTTAATTATAAAAAAAAGAGGGAAAGAAATCTGAGTCCTGTTATTTGCTTATAATAATCATGTTGAAAAATATATGATTTTGGTGGGAAATATCCTTGATTATGAAATCACTCCGATGTTAGATACCATTTAAAACTATAAATTTTTATTATAGATCATCAAGATCTTTAATTTTTTTTATTATATCAAAAGAAAAAAAAGTTTGATACTCGGAAGTTAAATTTATTGCCAAAAGATATAACAAAAATACATGTATATTTGATCACATAAAAAAAAGAGAAATGGTGAGATAAAAAATGTATGATTACTGATTTTCATTGTAGTTACAGAACACAGTTTCTTGAAAGGGCTGTCGTGGCCGTGATCATATGGTAGTTGCATTTACAACTGCCTATGCAATCAGTGCATATCACAACTGATGTTGTGAGTTTGAATCTCGATCAGAGCGAGGCGTACAACATTATGTGATAAAGTTTGTCAGTGACTTGCAACAGGTCTCTGGTTTTCTCTGGGTCCTCCAGTTTCCTCCAACAATAAAACTGACTGCCATGATATAACGGAAATATTGTTGAAAGTGGCATTAAACACCATAAAACTAAACTTTGATTTTATTTTTTTCATAGAAAAGACAGAATAACAATACAAGAAAAAGAAAGAGAAGAATTGAAACAGAAACAGTTAGAGATAGAAGCTAAGAAACTGGCAGAGGAAAGACGTAAACATACATTAAAGGTAGAATGAAAAACTTACACATCTTGAGTAGGAGAGTTGTCCTAGTATATACTAATGCTTATTGGTTTCTCCAGAAACTCTGGCTTCCTCTACCAATTAGTAAGCCAAGATATGGATGTAAATTAGCATGGCAGACTATCCAACATTACACTTAGACACATTTCAAAAAGTAAAGGAACAGCACTTTTATGCTGTTTCACATTTCACAATCACTGTAGGGTCTTCAACAATTATCAGTACTTATACATTAAGATGAGTTTGAAATGCCACCTAGGCATTGACTAGGAAATTTGTATTTGCTGCTTCTCTGCTAAACATGCTGCAATAATGAGTAAGAGCAAAGACTGGTTAATCCAGAAACGAGTAAACTGTTTACCATGATAAAGTTGTAAATTGCCGAGAGTCAAATAAAGGAAACATTCATTCAACCAAGCAATAAAGCCCCTCAGAAAATATAAATGTTGAAGAGAAGTGATTATTCTTCTTTGACTGTTTTTGAATTAATTACTATTTCTTTGCTACTGTGATTCATTTTTTTTTCGTTGGTGTCAATTTTCGTGAATCGGCAGAAACTGAGATGACATTGGAATTGATGGTTTTTATACTTGCAAATGACTTCTCTTGTTATTTATACCTTAGGTTGTGCATTAAATTTCGTGGTTTGATTGACCCACGAAAAACCACGGAACTTGGTATTTGACGAATAAAAACGAATTCAAAGGACCTGTATTCATGGTAATTTTCTAAACACATGAATACTTGAATTAGTATAAAATAAATTCTATTCCTCATTATAGTTTTATTTAAGAGTTCAATTTTTTTTAATGACAGATGGTGGCTGATGAGGCTCGTCGTGAGATTGAAGAAGAGAGAAGTATGGCTGAAGCATGTGGTCAGGTAGAATCAGAAGAAGAAAATGACGAAGAAGAGTATGAAGCATGGAAAGTACGGGAATTACGCAGACTGAAACGAGACAAAGAAGAAAGAGAAAAGTAAGTTGGAAAATATTATACATTTATTGCATGCTGGTGAGGTAAATATGAAAATTTATTCACCCAAGAGTATCATATTCCCAGAGAGCATTGCCCGAGGGGAATATGATACTCGTGGGTGAATAAATTTTCATATTTCCTGTACCCGCATGCTATAAATGTTTTATTATACCGAATGAAACCAAGAAAACACATATATGTAAAATACTGCTGGCAATTATATTCTAAGTCCATTGGAACGTTGTCTCAGATATTTAAAAACCACATTGTAACGGTTGCCTGCAAATCATGCGTTCCAAGTGCCTCTGACGTTTTCCTGTCAAATAACGATAACTCTGGCGGGAAAACCCTCGAGGCTTCCGAAGTGGTGGAATATGATATTTATTTCACGGAATATGATTTTTGTCCTGTGTGATCACGTGTTGTGATTTTTACCCATTGTCCAATCAAATGAATCTATTTATGATAATGAATATATGAGGTATAATAATATATTATATTCAATGCAATTACAAATGTGTTACAGTGATATACTACTGGTGGACTGTTAGTCCTCGATGGTATTATCAGTCATGACCTTGGTGCTGAAGTGAATTTAAATGGATAATGCATTCAAACTTCACTATCTTTGAACTTGAAGAAATGGTGTGTAATAAGTTATTATTTATGAAATATAAAAATGTTAAGATTCCTTCAAATTTTGGGGTCTAGAACAGTAAACATGTAGAAGTTCATTCAGATTTAATGGATATAAAGAACATGTCAAGCAAAATTGCTACCGGTATATTCTATCATTTTAACATAGAAATGGAGATAGCTGACTAGTCTGTTCCTAAATAAATATTCTATCATTTTAGCATAGAAAAGGAAAAGGCAGAGATAGAAAGAATGAGGAACATGACAGAGGACGACAGAAGACAAGATTTGAAACAGAATCCTAAAACTGTCACTAATAAAGCTCCTAAAGGGAAATACAAGTTCTTACAGAAATATTACCATAGGGGAGCTTTCTTTTTGGTAAGATATACATTGTTACACACAGTCAATGATGCTGGCATATTACCAGAGGGGAGCTTTCTTTCTGGTAAGATATACATTGTTACACATAGCCAGTGATGCTGGCATATTACCATAGGGGAGCTTTCTTTTTGGCAAAATATACATTGTTACACACAGCCAGTGATGCTGGCATATTACCATAGGGGAGCTTTCTTTCTGGTAAGATATACATTGTTACACACAGCCTGTGATGCTGGCATATTACCATAGGGGAGCTTTCTTTCTGGTAAGATATACATTGTTACATACTGCTTGTGATGCTGGCATATTACCATAGGGGAGCTTTCTTTTTGGTAAGATATACATTGTTACACACAGCCAGTGATGCTGGCATATTACCATAGGGGAGTTTTCTTTTTGGTAAGATATACATTGTTACACAGCCAGTGATGCTGGCATATTACCATAGGGGAGCTTTCTTTTTGGTAAGATATACATTGTTACACACTGCCTGTGATGCTGGCATATTACCATAGGGGAGCTTTCTTTTTGGTAAGATATACATTGTTACACACAGCCAGTGATGCTGGCATATTACCATAGGGGAGCTTTCTTTTTGGTAAGATATACATTGTTACACAATGCTGAAATTGCCGAAAGTTGCTGGACACGGTCAGAACAGGTCAAAAATGACCCATTTGAAAGGGGGTGTAGATGGTTTCGGCTATTTTTCATTGATTTTCAGTTATTTTATTTTCTAACCAGACTCATCTCTGTTAAAACAACAGTCACTCACTCATTTACAGCCAAAGAGGTGGGCTGGGATAGTTTATTGATGTTGTCACTTTGGAATGATTTTTCAGCTGTATCATCATGTCTACCTGACTTAATTAGAGGGATGGGGGGTGGATTGGTAGGAGTTCAGAAAATTACAAAGAGATGATAATAAAGCTTCAAGTAAAAATATTGCTGATTCTCACAGTGCACTATTGGACATAGAAATAGAAATATGAAAAAAAAACCATCTCTATAACTAAACTGAAACCTTGTCATGATATACCGTATTTTACGGACTATAGGTCGATATTTTTTTTCCTCAACACGCTGGCTTTGACCTATCGTCCACATCGACCTATACAAGGATGAAGTTGAAAAATCTGGAATCCCTAAAAAAAATCTCGATAAAAATGACGATTTTGTTGACAGTATACCTTTATTTTGCTGTAGGTTTTTTCCTGAATAAGAAGACTGAAATTATCGATGTTCTTGGTGTTATTTTTTTTTAATTAAAGCAATAAAAATATACTAACACTAACAGGGGGTGCAATTCCGGGAATAAAATGAAACTTCAACATCCGAAAAAAAAAAAATCAATATTCAATGATCGAAAAATGAAGTGTTAACGAAAATCAGTTCAATATTGTATTGTATAATAAAAAATTATATACTATAAAAAATGTACAAATGTATGTTGTTGAAAAAAAAATCACAGGGTGGATCGTTTATAAAATTATTATCACAAAATATCTAAATATAGCTATAGGCCTATAGCTTTCCATCAAACACGAGGGGTACCGAACACGAGCATGCGCACGAGGTTGTAGTAAAACATGTCGGTTGCAATATTATATCTCACAATACACGTGGTGAACAAGCTTTTTATACTAAATGTACTGGAAAATAATT